>JAJHUR010076427.1:0-10754 GCA_027495735.1 Lutjanus campechanus | reverse complement strand
TGGTCTGGTTCCCAGGCTGGCAAATAACATGTTGTAAGGCACTGCCTGGATTTGTTTGCATTAGGTTTACTTTTGCTTTGCTTTTCAGCTACAGTCACCTGATCCGTTCTAACCTCTTCTGATGCCATTTCACATACTTATACAATGCATATTACATTATACTTAATTACCAAAATTAGAACTCTCTAGCTTAGAACTCTAGCTCAACATTAATTTATAATTTCATACTTCCTGGGTGAATTTTCCTGCTTTCTCAGCTCACCGCTAAATGAGGACTGCAACCTTGATGAGCAGCACCGAGAGACATATGTTTTTTTTTTTTCCAACATCCAGTTCTATAGACGAGTCCTCATCCTGACTTCTGACACAGAACACAAACAGGATACCAAGAACAACTCATTACAAGCTCCTTGAATAAACCATCCTCCTTTCAATAAATTTAACACGCCTGAACAGAACCTCCACATGCTGTAACCTCGGGCCAGTTTCAGGCCTCAGATGGTGGTCTCTCCTCATTGACTCTGTGTTCGCTAATGACCCTGGATCTGGATTGCCATTATAAAACACAGATAAATGTTTACCGTCAAGAGATGACATCACAAGACTTTAAGGTCTGTACAAATATACAGGTGCTCCGCCAGCCCTCTGCTCTCTCCACTTCCTCAAGTCCACATTGCTTCGATAAAAACAACTCTGGATGCCAGCGTCCCGTGTTCACATTTGCTCTGTTTCATTTATTTTGTTGGCCGCTGAAAACATAAACTTTTACTTAGCCGTGTGTTATTAGAATGTAAGCTTTTTTCCACGGAGGAGCTTGGGGATGGAGGTCGGGTGTGTGTGTGTATTTCTTGACCCGAGTTTTCCTTCTCTGTCCCGTCACTGATTAAGACCCTCTTTCCAGACACTTGTTTTTAAAGGCATTACATAAAGCATTCAAACATCAATAAATCACTAGCATGTTAATCTGGATACATAATGTATCATGACTGCACATAAACACGAATGTTGCTGAGAATACTGGCAACCTCCTCACACGACATTGCATTTCCATTTTGTGACACTGGGTTGGTTTGAAGGGAAGTCTGATGGATAGTTGTGGCACAAAGCAGTCAGAAGATGGTGTTGAGGATACTATGTCAATGTTAGCTTACATCACAGAAATCTGTTCCCTATTAGCCAGGACTTCCCCCTCTTCCCCCCTCTTGCCTTTAAATCAAGTAAATAGAAGCATCTTTTACAAAAAGGGAAGAAGAACCATCACTGGACCTACTGCCCCTTAAAAGATACTTTTATTTTTACAAGAAGTATGCACGTATCACAGTAGTGGTATCTAAGAATCACTGAGCTTTAAAAAGTCTGCTAGCTTAAAAAATGTTTAGCATTCTGAACAAACTAAAAAGCTGTTGATGTTGTCCATAAAGGAGTTCAACATTATGGGAAAATACAGTTATTTGCTTTCTTTATGAGACTAAAATTACAAAGATTGAGACCACCTTCTTGTCTGTGTTAAGACTTGTTTAACCTAGCAGCATAAACTTGTTAATTAGCACATCTGTGACCAAAAACAGCAATCATCTTTTTGATGTTACTGTTTCTGTACAGATGAAACAAACAAGACATGTTAATTGGTGGACTTTCAAAAAGAAAAGCATGTTTTTGAATTTGTCTGGAGCCAGGCTACTGCTGTCTTTGCCTGCTTTCAGTTATCCTAACCTGGGCCAAATAGGCCTTGACCGTAGCTTTGATTACATTACACATTCACCATGGCATCATTTCGATAAGCTTATGCAATGTCACAACATTTATTTCTGTCCAAAGTTGTGTTAATTTTTCGCCAAGATCTCGTATTGATGATGGGAGAATCGGACCGCTCCGTAAAGTCTTCTCCAGCACACCCCAAAGATTCTCAGTGGGGTTCAGGTCTGGACTCTTGTGTCCAATCCATGTGTGAAAATTATGTCTCATGCTCCCTGACCCACTCGCTCACAATTTGGGCCCAATAAATCTTCTGTAGCCTGTATGTTGGCCTATACTTTACAGGAATCAAACTTCAAATTCTTGTTACTGACCCAGTGATGCAGTTTTACTTTGTTCCAAATATGCTTTTTGGAGCAAGCTTTCCCCTCTGCAGGAATATTTTCAAGAAATAGCCAGGAAATACTTACATTACACTGGTTACCTAATGCAGCTTGTAACATTAAAAAATAGCCTACCTCAGCAGTGCCACTGTTGGCTAAAAGCAGGACAAACGTACTACTTTTAAAATGGTTACTACTGTGTACATAATCTTTTCTGCTGAGGTTTCATTTTCCTCTGAATCTCATTGCTGTCACACCCGCTTCTCAAACAAGACTGACATCCTCCCTCGTTAGACATTCAGCAGCCACACAGTAACCTGAACCCCGTGCTTACACACACACACGCTTATGTTCACTCAGGGTGACCCACTGCCACCACACTCCTATCACAACCTGTCTACATCTCGTGGCATATTTTGTGTGTATGCGTAGCATGTCTATGTGCAGACAAAGCCCTGTGCACACATGCGCCTCAGCTGTAGTCGACACTCAGTACCAGGCCGGAATCTAATATCCCTCCCATTGGAAACACATGTGGAAGTCTGACAAAAGCCGGCATGTTCCCTGTGCCGTGTATGTCAGCAGTCAGTCAGTCAGTCTCCGTGCTGTCTGTTCTGTAGGCCGAGCAGTCCTCAGCAGGGCTACACAATGCAGAAGGCTTTATAATGTGTGGAGGAAGAGTGTGAAAAAGGCCTCTGGTGTTGTGGTTTCACCAGAAGCAGCCTGGTGGTGTTGGTTTGGATTGAAGCATATGTTGCTTCAAACCTGTATGTACCTTTCCACAGGCCGGATCAGAAAAATTCTGATTGGTTGGAGGTTGGAAATAGGGTGTGTCTCCCTATTAAACGATGCTGTGTGTGCATTTACACAGGAGGCACAGCAGCGCAACTCCATTGATTATGTGAAGTTGTGAAGCTGCTTAAATAATAATATTTATTGCCGTGTGAGTGAGCTGTGAACCTGATTTGTCATTATTTGGGTGCTTAAAAATTAAATGGTTGCAGTTGAAGCCCCAGATGCACTGTTGCTAACTGTGTTGTAGCTGCCATTAGCTAGTAAGCTAAGTTAACGGTTTGAGACAAAGCCTCTAGGACCTTGAATACAGTAAGGTTAACGAGGTGACGTACAGGACTCTGACACCAGTTACGATGAAGACACGACCAGTTCAGGCAGGTACAGGAGGCATGAAGAAGTTGAGGAGTTAGTTTGTAACGTAGCGAGTTAATTTGTAAAAGTACTTCATCCATTGCGCTGATAAGTCTGTGAATATTTGTTTTTGGAAAGCTGGAAGTTATTTCTGTGTTCTGAACAATTAGACTTGTGTGAGGTTACACTGTGTTGAACTAAATTCAGAAAATGTCTCCTTGTTAGTCTTTAGGACACATTCAGGATCACTTTGCTGTTAGCATTTAACAGGCAGCTTGCATCATTCCCCAAAAATATCTATTTAAACATTTAAATCAATATCATAAACATGCAACAACCAGTTGACTATAAGGACCATTAGTCGACTAGGAAAATCTTTAGCAGGGGCAGCCTTAGCTGACAGGCTTGCTAACTGTCAGTTAACAAACGTAGTTCATGGTGCTAATGAGACAAAAACAGTTTATTCAAAAGTTGGTCGAGTTGGTACCACTGACTCCCATTACTGTCTGAAAACCTTTGTAAAGCAGATTATATTCCTAACAAAGCAGGATTAAATGAATGTTAATGATGCTGAACCACTAACAGTTTACATCATTATGGACTTTAGCTTTATGTTCCCATAAAGCTCAACAACTGTAAAGCAGGTTTGTTCGATGGTGCAAAGTAGCAGGTCAAAGTTCACCAAAAACTTGACGCTAAAAATTCACCCAGACTTACTCTGCCCACATGAGCACCTCCCCTGGTTGCAACAACACAAGTAAAATTATTATTTTTTGCAGCAAACTTTCTTTCCATGTTAAATGCAGGTGTTAAGATGAACTGGTCGGAAAAATCGTCCGTTACTGTATTTTTGATACCTGAGAGCAGCAGAAGCAGCTCAGTGTTCTAATCGTCAGACGTTCTGTAATTTTAATGACAGCTGCTGTCTACACAAGATCTGTAAAAAATAAATGGCTGTTCTTCTAGTTCCACTTTTTGAGCAGCTACAACAACATGAGTGTGTATTTATTCAGACAATAATTGCTATTCATGCAAAAATGTTGCCGGGCGCACATGGAAATGAAATGTTTTCTGTAACTGAAGTGTGACCCATTTAAAATGTTGGACCAGAGCACGCTGGTTGTAGGTACCAGGCAGGTTTGGTATATTTGAATAAAATTGACATAATTTGTTAGTTTTAGACCAAATAATCCAAAATTATTTTGCTGAGTGTTCAGTGATGACAAAGTTCCTGCAGGGAAAGCAGAGGTAAGCGGCTGCGAGGAGCTTTCATTTCTACCTCGAAACCTTGCACCTTCCCAAAGTGCCAAATTTCCGCCCTGGTTGGAGCAGGCTGGCACTCCTGTTGTTGAGCTTTACTCAGCTGCACGGACGGCCTGTCTTTAGCCACAGAGGCCCGAGCACACCTAACCTAAGCTGTCTCCATTCTCTGTCTGCTGATTTGAATGACTAAATCATTCCCAAACCGTTCTTGACATTCAGTTTTCTCAAGCGGCTGCTAATCAGCAGTCCTTCAGTCGGAGGAAGTAATCAGGTACTGTGAGGAGTTTTTTGAAAGCCGGCGCGTTGTGACAATCTGTTTTGGCACTTTGTCAAACCCCTTCTTTTGTCACCACCGCAGGTTTGAGGGCTAATAGGTGGTGAAAAGCCTGGTTGGAGGCCCAGATGAAGCAGATTATTTTATGAGGACTGAAGGAGAGGCTGGAGAGGCATCCAAGCATTAGCATGTGCGCTAGCCAGAGTCGGTCCCAGGAGGGAAACCCAAGTCTGGCCACGGTGTCCCGACGGACATCCTCTGCCGAGGTTAGCATATCCCTGTTTCGGCTGAGTTGCTGAAAGTTGTGTGTGTGTGTGTGTGTGTGTGTGTGTGTGTGTATTTGGGGTATATGGTCTATGTGAGTGTGTGTGCATGGCTGCTGAAAGATTTGTTATTTGGAGCGGTGAATTTTAATGACGTTTGTCAACTCTAATACGCCGAGCTGCCCAGCTGTGGACAAGACTGAAGTTTTCTCAGCTTGCTTTGAGTTTATTTAAAGGAAGTGCCGGCTTTCAAGACGACTACTGCAACTTATTTCTGGGATAAATACGTGTTATTTATAGATAGAGACAGAGATAGAAGCATGTATACAGACAGGTTTACATCCTCACAGTCAGCTGGAGGATTATGTGCTTTCCAGGCAGCGCAGGAGAAGGCCAGCAAGCTGTCAACACTTGTCATCAGATGGTGGCAAAGTGCTTTCATCATCACTTGTTGTCAGTATGTTTAATACCCTGCCTACAGGGACATTTATCATACTTCCTTTTTGATTTAGGTAATTTGCTCAACAGGCTGGCTGCACTGCATTCTTTGCTGTTACCTAACTAATAAAATGATCATACAAATACACCGCCACATCATTAAAGGACCTATCTTTGATTTTTTTTTTAAACATATATTCTTTACACTTAAATTCACATAATAACATACTCAGTGCAGTTTGAGCATCTTTCAGCTTCCTTAAAAGAGGGGGGCAAAGTCAGCTACCGTAAACAGGTAACACTGTCAAAAACTGGAGCCTACATTACCCACGGTGCATCCTGACTGCACACTGTAAAACTGAATGCTCAAATTAATTATTTGTAGTAAGAAGTGATAACTTAAATTTGTTTTGAGGTTCTACTACCTGAAAAATGTTGAGCGCCAGTAGAATGTTCTTTCTTTTGTGTTTATTAAACTCAATTTTTGATCAATGAGGGAAATAAGGTCCCTAAAGTTCCTTAAAACACAGGAACAGGAAGAACAGGAACAGGAAGTAATGGGTTTATATACTTAAATTTTATTAACTTCCTTTAACTAATTGCAACACTACTTTAGTTAACTTAATCAATAATGTTAATTTTACTGTAATCAAAGCTTTGAAAACCTATAACCTTTGAGAAGAAAATTATGGCACATGATTGCCTCAATTTTTTTTGACTTCTGCTACCTTGTTTGGATTTACAGTGCAGTTTGGGCAGAGGTTCAGGTGTGTTATGTTAGGTCTGGGCTACAGAGTTCTGATAAGCTTCTTTATAAGTCAATCAGATTTTTTTTACTTTTCAGACTTATACTCTTCAGATCCAGCTGATGCAAACTCAAGTGACATCACGTGAGGCAATTTATCAGTTTGCGCAGCCCCCTCTGGACCCACAAAAGGCTTTACGCAACCAAATTGCTGGAGTTCGCCTTTAAAGCTATGTAATGTATTTCCAAGCGGAGCAGGCAGGGCACATGTATAAAAGAAATCTGATCAAACTGTTCAGGGATTTGAACCGACCACTAAAAAAGTAGGCGTGGCTTAACAAGCGTCAGTCTCTGTGGAGCTGTAGAGGACTGTAGGAGCCTGTTCACCTCCTCATTCGCCTCCATTGTTAGATCAGGATGTGGAGGACAGGGAGACATGCATACATTTGACCAAAACCACAGTCTTGGAAATGAAAACAATGTTTGCAGACACACTTTCGACCCATTATATAGCTCCGCTGTGTCAAGTGTGGTACAAGATGGAAGGGGTTAGCTGGTTGGTCTTACATATATAAATACTCATAAATTACTTTTGGACATATATTTGACAGGGCGATTAATTCAGGGACACAGGATCAAATGTTGGAACATGTATTTTCGAAATGATGCATTTTATGCTTTTGAATAGAGAGACGAAGAATATTAGACACCATGTAAACCCACACAGGTGAATTTAATTAGTGCCTGATTAGACCTCTTCTTGGAGCTCGGTGGGTGTGTACAGTGTTAACCAATAATACTAATTCCTATTCAATTTAATGCAGCAGAGCCTTTCCAGTGAACATGCACAAACAGCAGCACCCTCACACCCTGATTTCCTCAATATGGCTGCTGTGAAAAAGGTCAATTACACATAATACACATGTCATAATTATTGGTGCTGTATGTGGAGTCCATTGACGTTCATCATAGCCCCATCCACCTTCAACCTGGGTGGACGTTTTGTCAGATGAAAGAAGACGCTTGTATGAAATGAAGTGAAATGTATGTGTCCTTATGATTAAAGTAGATTGTGGTATGTTGTATATATGTACATATGCTGGGCGGTTGTTGGTCAGTGGTGGAGTGGGGTCGTCTACTAATGGGAAAATTGTCAGTTTGATCCGCAGCTCGTTTGAGTCCACATGCCGAAGTATCTTTTGCAAAGACACTGAACCCCAAGTTGCCCCCAAAGGCATAGCCATCGGTGTGTGACTGTCTGTGAATAATTAGTTTCCAAGGAGCAGAGGCACCTTGCATGGCAGCCTCTCATTAGTGTATGAATGTGTCTATGAATGTGATGTGTTGTAAAGCGCTTCGAGTCATCAGAAGACTAGAAAAGTGGGAATTAGTCATAAATATCTACCTTGGTCAAATTTCTCCTTTTCCTGTAAAAGCGACATATTAGGGTCACATATTAAGCTAGCTAATGTTAGCAAAATGCTATCTGACTAGCTAGCAAAGAAATAATGTAGATTGACTAGATAGTTGGCTTGAATTTTGCTAACATTAGCTAACTTAAAATGTAACTAAACTCCAAAACAATTTTTTTTCAACTGAAAACCAATGTATATGGACATCAAGTTGTGACATTTGAGTGTAGTATTTGAATTCTGCACGCCCTCTACTGGTTGAAACCTGGATATTGCAGTTGAATTTGCTACTGGTTGATCTGGTGTGGTGATATGGTGGCAGCTTTTGTCACCGGCCAATCCCCATCTTGTTGATTATCCAATATAAAACTGACTTCACAGCGGTACGTGTCAGCTACGTGCTGACACTCGCTTACAGACACACACAGACACCTCTCAGCCTCTCTGAGCTGCTAATGGTTAGCTCAGCCACAACACGGGGGTGAAGTTACACCCCTGTGTTGATGTAATTATTAGATGTAATTATATGTCACTTGTACAGTTCAGATAGGAGTGTCTTTAAACCATTTTCAAAATGTGATTTTCCTTTCAACACAAATGAGCCTTCCACATAGCATATCTAAGCACAGGAAGAAGGTTAGCTAAGATACTAAGGTTGTTCAACTGCTTGGGAGCACAGAGCAAAAAGGGGTGGGACTTAGGAAGGGTCAATTGCATGTGATAAAACTGGTTTGAAATATGGTCCAGTCAACACAAAATATTACTTATTCCACTGATTCATAATGCTTTTCAGGGGGTGCACAGTCCATCTTAAGGTATGATTTGTAGAAAACTAAAAAAAACCAAAAACGATTGCATTAGCCAAGCTGCAACCTCCTGCCCCTGTGTCAGTGTGAACCTGGAGGCACATGTGCCACAGATTACCCTCTGCTGCGTAAGGCTGACTGCATACCTCTGAAAGCCAACAGGCTGTGAAACGTTGCCCGGTCAAACTCCGAATCCCATAATTCAGCAGGACGGGCTGACAGCACCACCTTCTCCTCTTCCTTCTCACCGTCCAGACTCGTCACCTGCTTCCATCCATCCTCGACTCGGACAGAACAGTGTGTTCACAGCTCATCATCGTCATCAACGCATAAAGACACGGTCAAGTGGCTTCTTTGCCGTCTGTACAGTATGTACGGTTGGCTGTTTTTGTATGTGTGTGTGTGTGTGTGTGTGTGTGTGTGTGAGTGTGTGTGCATGCATGCATGCATGTGTGTGCACTGTGCTTCTTTCTCTGTGATCAGATATAATGTGTTTATAAAGAGCCTCAGTGTGCCAGCTCTGAGCAGCCAGTGTTTCTTTGTGCCAGCGAGGCCTGTCAGCTGGTTAACACACATAATTGCTCCCTAATTCTCCCGTCAGTGGCTCGGCAATATCTGATTAACAGGTAATGAGCCACATCCTATTCACCCAAGTCCCGCCTATAACTCTGTCCCACTGTATTATTCCCAATCTTTTCTTTATTTTCTTTCGTTCTTTTCTAACTTTAATCAGCTCATTTCTCTTTCCATCATAGAGAGAGACTATTAAAACGTCCACTCTGCAATTATCTATATGAAATAGTAATAATAGTCAAAAAATAATCAGCTCTTTTGTTAAATAGCAACAAAAGAAATAACAGTTACAGTAATAAACTAAGCCCCCCAGACCACTTCAGGTCTCCTTGGTATAGATTATATTAGTCCATAATATTAGATTAATTCAGATTTTCCCAGTGAAGATGTCCTAACCTGCTCTGGCTAGACAGCATGTCACTTGTGGAACTTCTCACTATTTTATCACTATTTTGATAATTGAGTAATTGGTTTGAGAATTTCTTTAAGAAAAAAAAGTCTGCATTCTCTGATTTCAGCATCTTAAATGCGAATATTTCCTCTATGTCAATAAACTGAATATTTTTGGATTGTGGGCAAAACAAGACATTTGAAGATGTCACCTTCGGCTTTGGGAAACGCTGATTGACATTTTTCACTATTTTTGCATATTTTACAACAACTATTAATCGATTCATTTAGAAAACAATCAACTGATTAATAGACAATGAAAATAATAGTTGCAGCCCTGGGTGGCACGGTGGCACAGTGGTTAGCACTGCCTCATAGCAAGAAGGTCCTGAGTTTGAATCACCCAGCTGGCTGGGAGGATCCGAACTTAACTAAAGTTAACTTAAAGACATGCAGCATAATAAGTTAATTGGTGACTCTAAATTGCCTGTAGGTGTGAATGTGAGAGAGTGAGTGGTTGTCTGTCAGCCCCGTCAGCCCTGCGATGAACTGGTGACTTGTCCAGGGTGTACCCCACCTCTTACCCAATGTCAGCTGGAATAGGCTCCAGCCCCCCACAACCCTTCAAGGATGAGTGGTTATGGACAATGAATGAATGATGAGTTGCAGCCCTGTTTGAAAAAAAAAAAAAAATACAGTTTTGAGCACTTGCTTCACCTTCAAACTGTTTTCTTTGGTCAAAATTGACACAGATGTCCTTGACATAGACAACAAGGGACTAATTTACAAAGTTGAGAAGGAACACATCTAAAATAATCCACAGCAGCATTTTTCTTGGAACATCTTAAAAAGTACATGCACACTTTGCATTAGGGTTATTGGTTCACACTTTAATTTTGTGATTGATCAATGTGATCAATACCCTACAGCCTACCTTTCCCCAAAAACACATCTAAAAGCACGACTGAAGTTAAGTCCAACATTATAACATTAACATTAAATATACAGTATTTTTTATTATTTTTTATTTAAATGGATTTTAAACAAATTCAGATTACTGGATTTAAGACTTCCATCAAAGCGAACCCCATTTTTTGTTGTTGATTGACAACTATTTTTTCCCCCACCCACACTCTGATTGGCTAGTAGGCTACTAGGCTATTTTTCATGGATATTGTGATGTCATAACAGGTTGTGTTAAAGGGGGGAGATACATCTCCACCTCCTTGTGGCTGCAGCAAGGACTACAACCCATCATGGCATCCGTTAAAGCACAACAAAAAACTAAACTGAACCAGAGTTTTGATTTAAATACCTGTTTTGGTTTTGTTTATCTTCTGAGATTAAGTTATGAGAAGCACTGATT
>JAJHUR010076425.1:61719-80369 GCA_027495735.1 Lutjanus campechanus | reverse complement strand
ATTAGATTGTTTTATCACAATATTGTCTTAATCTCATTCTTAAGATTTCACTTCTTAGTTGACCTTGTGATGTTTGAGTTGTTAAGAAGGAAAAACATTTTTAGATTGTTTGGATCCACGGAGAGACGCAGCATGGGGGGAAGGTAGGATAAAGGAGGATGACAATGATAAGATGTAGATGGAAATATGGTGATTTGAGGGGAAAAACACAGAGGGGGAAGGGGGGGTAATGCCAAAAGGGGAGAGGGCAGCAAACAGAAAGGAGAGAGAAAGAGGGAGGAGATGTAGAGGACTCGGAGAGAGAGAGGCAGCGCAGCGGCGAGACTGATCGCTGTTGATCTTCACGATAAGCGCTCCCGACAACTTGTGACCAAAGTGGCGCTTCGACACTAATCGGCCGTGAAGGCTGACCTGCAGCGAGGCAGCGAAGTTCAGATCGCATAGAGCCGGCGCTGCAGCTCAGACGAGATGGACCCAGACAGGAGACATCCAGGCATCAAAACTCCCTGAGAAATTGCGACATGGCTTCAGTGCACTGTGAGAAGAACATAAGAGGAGGGGGGTGGGGGGAAAGCAAGCAGTGATACTCGGTGCTCTTGGCAGTCGAGGCAGACTTATCTGGCTTAAGATGAAAAGAGAAGGACAGAGGCAAAGGAGAGTGGAGTGAGGGAGTCAAGGGAAGTGTCTAGGGGAGGGGAGGATGGAAAAATATGAGCAGAGTTGAAAAAAAAAAAAATAGAGAGATCAATTTTATTGACAATTATCTGTGAGCTGGACTGAGCTGAATTGGAGACTAACCTTGAACTGTGTGTGTTCAACCTCTGCAAGACATAAAGGGGGTGTGTGTGTGTACAAACTATACCAACAGGTCCGAGTACTCTCATGAGCAAACAGTAAACAGGTCAAAGGTATAAAAAAAAAAATAGCTGGGTATGAAGTAAACTGCAACATGTACACAACACTGCACTGTGCATTCGTTCCTGTGGTAGATACTGGGGTTATAAGGAAATTATCGACACGCTTGATTATCGCAATATTATGCATTGTGATACTGTATTAATGCTCAGAAACACTGTACCATGATATTGTGACACGTTAAGATTTGTGGCAGTGGTTCATTTTGTGTTGTGTTTAAACCCCCGAGTGCTAGATAGCAGTGCTGTTCACTGCTGACTGCATGAAAAAGTAAACTTTTTATTAAAAAAAACTAAGATTTCATGCATATGGTGCGTTTTTTTACTGCAACAGATTAGGCCTTTATTTAAAAAAAAGAGCAATATATCACCTAGCTTACAGTATTTGTAAGTATTTGTACTTTGTAAATATTCAAGAAAAACAGGGATAGGCATTAATATTTTTAAGCAGTGGCCCCACAGTCCCTAAAATCTGGTGGCCGAAGTACATTTTTGCTGGCCCGGATTTAAACTTCTGTAAAAACAAGTTGAAGCTAGTTGAGTAAACTGGTGGCACACACCACAGTAAATTACATCCTTACATGTGTCACATTCTAGCCCCTTAAACTTTTTCGTCCACTGATTGCTAAACTTTTTGTTGCCGTTTTGTTTTTTCCTAGTCTGCCTTTTGTGTTTCTGGTTCTTCTGTAAAAAATGACATTTAGCAGTCTGACCAGGCTTGGTGAACTCATACTTTAGTAGCCTTGATGTATCAGTAGCTAGCTGGTGACAACTACTGATTTTTTTTCGTTGAAAGCTGAAGTAAAAGGCGTGAAGGAATCTAGATATTTGTGGAAGTGTAATGTTGCGTTAGTGACAACTTGCTGCATGGAGATAAAACTTGGTCACCTGTCTGGAATATTTGGTGACCACAAAATACCTTTTTGTGAACACCATGGTGATAAGGACATACAGTAGCACAAAGATGGAAGAACATTAAGAATTATTACTTCAACTATTTATACAGATCATTTTTAGCTGTTTTGTAAAAGTACCTGAGGATGGACTAAAAGCTTATTTCCCACTCAAACACTGTGAATAATCTACTAATGATCCACTAAAAGACAGCTTAAATAGCCACTTCTAGTTCAGGAAAAACTCAGTCTGGCTGTCAGGCTGTCAGGCGGTCAGTCAGCTTTAATTTACCAGAAAACGCCTTTCTGAGTCCACTCCATACTTTCTGTCACATGCCTGCCTTTAAACAAAACAGATCTTCAGACATATTTTACATTCTTAGATAAATATTTTCACTTTCACTCAGAGCCGGTTGTCCTCTGTTGCCAAGGCGCCGCCACCGCGACAGTAATGGGGAGGAAACATGAAGCTATATTTTAATAAGTAGGGAACGCACTGTTTATTCAGTCATTAATGACTACTGGCTCCCACTTAAGGCGCCACATGCAAAAAAAAAATGTGTCCATTGTGTAAAAATACATGCGATCTAATCATATCTGGCACCATAAATCATCTGTGGCTGTGTCCCTTTAGGACAATTTACGGCAAGTAAACATGAGCTGGGTGAAGAGTGGGGGTGGTGGAGATGTATGTATGTGCAAGACAGAGTGTATCCACATGTGTGTGTGTCAATATTTCATACCAGCAGCAGAGGTGTGTGCATCTATTCATAGAAGACAGTATAGCTCTGCCTATACATTTCATATGAGAAGTTGTAGTTTCATGAAATGTTCAACAACTGTTGAGGTCAGAGTTCCTGCACCTTTTTTAAAGTCAAATTCAAGCACCTTTCAATCATTTTCAAGCTTTTCCAGCAACTTACAGCTCAGGTAAATTGCATATTTATATAAATATACTTAAAATGATTATTTGGCTTCATCACATTAAATTATGTTATTTTGCTACAACAACAGAAATGATACGTCATCATAGCATTCAACAGAGAGATGACTGGGTGTCTGTAAGTAGACTCGGCATCTTACAGGCTATAACCTCACTGAGCCAATACAAAACATTCAAACAAGCTCTAGACAAATCATTTTAACAGCAACCTCCGTGCATTTTGTTGTCTGTTAGCCATCAAAAAAGACCTGACAGACGTGTGCAGAGGGGCAAGTGAAGCTCGAACGGAGTCGGCTTCTATTTGAGAAAGCAAAAGCAATTAGGCTCTTTCCAACTTATTTTATTTCTTTACCTTTAACTATTCAGTCAGATATCAGTTTATTTTATGAAGGTAATCTCATCAAGCAGTTTCAAGCACTTTATCCAAAAAAAACACTACATTAAAATTCAAGCGTTTTCAAGGATTTCCGACCCCTGTACAGACTCTGTAAGGCGACAGCGAGAGTGGTTTTGGCTTGTTGGATGAACAGGTCACAAACAAACTGTCAGTCGCACTTGACTGAAGAGCTGAGACAAACCAAAGCATGTCTCTTCTGAGTCTGATAATGAGCCAATAGGTTCAATAATGGCAGCAGCCAGGGTTAACCAAACCACCAGGACCCAAGTGAGGTTGTCAGTTTGAGTATTCTTCACATACACACTTGCACACACACAGACACACACACACACACGGTTTGGTTAAATCGGAGACAGAAGCAGGGATTCTAGAAATATTCCCTTATTGATCTGTTGTGGGAAGATGCTATCTCTTTACATGAGGAGCAGACCACTGGAGCCAGAACACACACACACACACACACACACACACAATCATGTACAGACACACCTAAACAGTATTACTACAAATACATGACACGATGAGTGTATGCCATCATCTGCAAAAACACAAACATGCACGATGCGTTCACAAACCAAACCCACAAACCACACACACTCACACACACACAACACACACATGGCATAAATGCCTTAAAAAATAAAGCTTACCAAGTACAAATACACAAGTCTCAAGACACAAATACCATTCGGCGCAATTACAAACCGGCCAAAACACTGTTTACTTATTTATTGATGAGGTTAATTGCTCGTTAAAATTGCACATGGATTGTTTTGCACAAACTGCATAAACATTTCATGTTCTGTCTCAAGGAGGAAAGTTTGGGCGATGGAAAAAATGGAAAAAAAAAAAATCACACTCCTCTCTTCCCTTAACACATGTACACATCTTGAATTCTTCACCACAACAAATTGCTTATATTTATTCTGCAACGCTGAAAAATTAGTTATTTTAGAAAAGGACTGGGAGAGAAGTTGTTTTTTTTTTGTTTTTTCTTTCAAACTAAACACACCAAAAGGACTGTCTGGGAGACATGCAGCACAGTGCACGCTATTAGTTCTGACTGCTCGAGCTTCCCATTCCTGTACTTACAGTATACCGCAAATAGGACCATCACTTTTCATTACCTGCTGTTTCCAGCAGAGCTTCACTCTATCATTGCCACGGCATGCTAATGTAAAGCAGGCTACTGTCATGTAAATTAAACTGTTTGTTTTGTTTGCCTTCCCTCCTTCGGCTGATTGTCAGAGCGACTTGCCAGGAGCAGCAGGTGTGTTTGTTTGTTTGTGTAGGAGTGCACCGGTGTGCCGGGTTTGCTGTTTGTGTGCCACGGCTGCTGCTGCTGCTGCTGCTTTATGCGCACAGACTCCGGCTGCACAGCAACAAGTGAGCTCGTGAGTGTGTGTGCATGTGTGTGTGTGGAGTCTGAAACGTAGAAATGACACACCACACACAAACCTCCCAGTCAACCAGATGTGCTCCTGACCCTGAGCTCAGCCACTGAAATGCAAAGTCGGATGCCTACTTGGCGCTCTTCCCCCCGGCGCAGGTACAACCAACTGTCACAAACAATGGGGGAATATGCATACCGTGGGCTAGGGTTTGCTACAACATGCTCTCAATGTAAATCATATTTCACAGGTTTCCAAGAGACAAGCCAGTCAGCCACCAAGTCAGCCACCCAGCCAGTCACCCAGTCAGCCAGCCAGCCAGCACGGCGCTCTGCTGCATCTGCAAGGCTACTGCCACTGGGTAATTGACAGTGCATGTAAGAAAAAAAATAAATAAAACAAGCGACCCTGTTTACAGCGCTGCCTTAAAATATGGAAACTTGTCCCCTGTTCATTTGTAGACACAGTGAAATATCAAATGGCACTAGAGAGAAATGCGAAGGCTTCATGATTCCTCATTACAAGACAGATGACAGTGACTCCAGTCTCTAATTAGACAGAAGTGTTTTTTGAGCGTCGACTGACATGTGTTAACTAGACAAACAATTCTTCAACATCTGCAAGCAGAGTCGTAGGAAGCGACAGTCTTCTTTGCTCTAAACAGAGCAGGCCAACGGCTTTGAAACTGCTTCGCTGCGAGAGCGCTGTGCTAACTGGAGAGAGTTTTCTGCCGAGTTGGTTCACAGGAGTGAAGAAGTTTAAAGCAAAGGTTTCTCATTTAGTTTGGTCATATGAGAGCACTGCATTTGGACCAAGACCTTGGGTGAGAGGCAGGTTTTGGACTTATTTTAAACTAACTCTTCACTAGGACTAAAACTGTGATTCAACCAGAGAAAGCATTACAATCTGCAATGAACTGTGGGTAAATCGATAAATGATAGGTTCTATTCGCAGTAAGAGAAGTCCATCCAAAGCCAAAGTTTTGTTGATTTTTGTTGATTAAATTTAAGTGAAATTGAGCAAATAAATTGTTATTGGTCTGATGGCCAAAGGGAAAAAAGGAACACGTTTCCTTAAAAAATTAAAAAATAAAATAAAATACTATAAACTCTGAGCAATATGCCATTGAACATCAACTAATTTTCGACATAACTCCTTAAGTTTGGAGGGTTATGAAGTTCGTTGGCTGAAAAACAATCAACAATGGCTGTACTTCAGCCATCTCAGTCTTCAGGCATTAGTCCTGTGCCAGAGTTTTTTGTTTTTGTTTTAGTTCTTTATATGCAGCCCTATATGCTATAATGCATAAGACATTATAAATATGTAACAAACCAATAAACGGTCCAAGAATTAGAGAAATGATTGAAATTCAATTAATTATTATGGGATATTATAGTCCAAAGACATGTAGCATAATAGGTTAACTGATAACTCTAAACTGCCCGTAGGTGTGAATGTGAGTGTGAGTGGTTGTCTGCCTCTATGTGTCAGCCGTGCAATGAACTGCCAACTTGTCCAGGGTGAACCCTGCCTCTCACCCAGTGTCAGCTGGGATAGGCCCCAGCATCCCCATGACCTGTCAGGATAAGTGGTTACGGACAATGGATGGACGGATGGATGGATGAATATTATAGTACCATTCTTAATTCATAATAAGAGCACTGTAATGCAGTTTATCATCATCTGATTGTATTTTTTTTTTATTCTAAAAGGCACATTTTCAATAGCCTTTTCATGACAGTGGTGTTTCTTCAGTCACTGCTCCTCACTTTTCAGCCTATTGACCCATCCTACGTCTTGCTCAGTTGAGCTAGCTTTGTCCCTGCAGGACCTCAGTCAACTTTGTCCTTTCCTGTACCTATTTACAGTAAATATGCCGTGTGCTAAGCTAGGCTAGGCTATGTTGAAAACAAATTTGGAAGATGGTTAAAAGATGTTGCTAGGGAACCTGTGAAAGCTATATTAAAATTTTAAGGTAGTTAATGTGAGCAAAACCGGCCAACTAGCTAGCTAATGTGCAACAACTGTTATGTAGCTAGTTAGATCTGAGAGCTAATGTTAAAAAAAAAGGCATGCTAACTAGCTAGCTAATCTATATCAATCATTAGCTGGGAAGTTAGTGTTTTTCTAACAGTAGCTAACTTAAGATGTGACTATATAAGTGACTTGTCAGCTCGCTGTTTTGTTTAGAGTTAGAGTTATCATGATACCAGAAACTTTCCTCATTTAAACTCACTTGCAAATTTAAAACTTTCCTCTTTCGATACCACAACAACAAGAAAAGAAAGCTCCAAGGCACACAAAATATATTTATATATTTATATTTCCTTTTTGTTGAAATTAATAACCTGCACACAGCACTGGTACAAAAAAAGTCATTGAACACTGCCTGCTCTTGCTCTCCTGCAAGCAAAATTTCAGGCAGGATAATAACTTCTGGTGCTTTCAACACTATAATAAACAGATACTGTATTGTATTAAACATGTGGTGCTGAAAAGTATCAATACTTCAGATACTTTTGAGATGACAGGGCTATGACAAAATCAATGTCACTAAAAAGTTAAGATGTAAAAGTGTCACTGGGAAAAATTGTCCTTATAAAAAAAAAGAAATTAGTTTTGAAATAGTGAATTTTGAAATAAGAATTCTCTAATGTAATCAAACAACTCCAGCAAAAACACAAGATTTTTGAGATTTATGTGTGTCCACTGACCACACACAGTCAGTCAGGCACATTAGTTGCTAAAAAATGGGAACACGAGGTAAGAGTATGCTCATTTCCACAAAGCAATTTAATCCATGTAAATCCAAACAGCTGCTGAAGAGCACTCACACGTTTTAAGCACATTCAACAGTTACAGCTTTATGAGAGTGGCTGAAAACAATCAAAAGACAGAAGAGTTTAGAGAAAATCCATGGAAAAACTCCTCCGTTTCTACTTTAGTAACTCACGGTCACACACACACACACACACACACACAGAGCAGTCACAGCCTCTGCCAGCTATGTCCACCAACAACAGGCCCTGTCTGTCAGAGAGCATTATTCGTCATACCTTATCCTAGTGTTTGGCTTTCTTAGTGCCCAAAACAAAACAACAGCATGCTATAGCAACGTCAACGTGATCCCGTGACAGATCTGAAGCAACACAAACGCGGCAGAACTTAAAGTAAATTAGGCCTGCGTGATGGGTTGACCACGTCCGTCAGTGCGAATCGCTCAGCTCTCCTCTAAAGCAAAGCAGATGCCATCAGAGCAGGCACTGTGAAAGGGACACTTCATACCATGATGATAAAAACAACAGAGAGCTTTTTATATGAACAGAAAAGTATGTGTTTGGACTTCTTTTTAAGATGAGCGATCCAGATTGGTGTCTAGTGGATTACATACTGACAGCAGCTGTGAGACTGGAATGACCTTTCCACATGTAATGTCGTGTAATGTAACCAGAACTTTTGAGGACCCGCCCTCTTGATTTTTTTTTTCTTTAGAAACAAGCATGTACTCTAAACTTAAAGACATAAATAAACGATATACATTACAGTAAGCTGTATCACAGTGATGCCTTGATCTGAAAAACATGAAAAAATAAATTCTGATTGTATAATACAATTTGTATTGATGCTGAAGATTGTTTGACGTACGATGACGACTGACTCAGGTTATAGCTCACCCACGCTTCTCTGTGCGTTTATTAAATGCAACTCACAGTGATGCACGCTCACTCATTTAATTGCACAGCAGCCCTATCCTCCAAAAAAAACACCAAGATTAGCACATATATGCAGGTTTTGTTTTTTTTTTTGTTTTTTTTTACTAAACCCACTAAAATTAGGCGACTGACCGTTTTCCCACTGCCAGTAAACGAGTTTGCCTTTCTGTTTTTTTTTCTGATGCTCTGAATTCAGGTCCATCCAGGAGAGGAGAAAGTCTTTTTTAAAAGTGCGTTCAGCCCTCAGTGCTTTCGTGGCTTCTAACTGAATCTCTGTGGTTTGAAGTTTAGTTTCTTTCCCGCGTCGCTGTTTATACTTTTAAGTAGCTGCTTTATTTTACCATTTCACGTCCACTTTCAGCTGAATATGAGTCGTGTTAAGTTACTGCCCAAGAAATAATAATAATAATAATATAATATAAAATAATGGGGAAAATTTAATTGTGAAGAATTTATGGGAAATAAAATGTCGGTCAACCATTTTAAAGCCCATATCAATTAAATACACACATTCATGTGGGTGCAAACTCTGCTGTGCCGGGATGATGCACCAAATCAAGCTGAGTCAAGGCAAGAGCACATATGTTATGAGGTTGTAGAGATGTTATGTTTCCATCACTGCTAACTGGAGCTGGAGCCAATAAATAGCCATGACTAGGGATGCAAATTTTGTACATTTTCCTTAACCGATTGTTGAAAAGGCTAACAATCGATTAATCATTTATGAGGGTGTTCATGGGTCTTTTATCCAGTATAAGAAGTTTTAGTAAAAACTCTATAGCACAAGTCCATATGCAGCCCATGTATGTGTGTATGAAAGACAGCATTCCACTGATAGTCATGTCTGGAGAAAGAAAAAATAAAAGAATAAACATTTGGGAATCATGGCTGCAGGCGTATTTGTGCTGAAATTCAAGATGCAAAACAGAGAATTGATTTCTCCATGAGAACAGGGGAAAATGAGAGGTTCAGTTTGAAAAAAAAAAGGAGCATGATAACTAATGTGTCAAAGCAATCATGTTAGCGGGAATTCATTTCAAAATAAAATTCTGTGACAAGGGAGAGCCTGGGCTTTCAAACTTTTCTTCTGGGGGACGTTAGTTAGCTTTGCACAAGCAGATCTCCACCCAGTCGGAGAAAGAAATAGAAAATTAATAAATAAATAAAATGTCTTGTCAAGGAGGCTGCTACTAATAACTATGTCACTTCTACAGCAGGGCTAATGGTAAAATAATAAAAAAGACGGGGGATTCAGGTTGCTAACAAAATAGGAGACAGAGTCGGAAAGGTAGAGAAAAAAAGGAAAGTAGCAGAGAACAGGAATGATTTCCAGACCTGTGTGTGTGGGCACACTGGTAGTGTTGGTTTTAGCCTGGTAACACATTCCCATGGCTACTGGTTCCCGCTGGTGTTAACCAGAGCCCAGGGTCTGGGGGGTAACTGGGAGAGTTTGATCTGGAAGTTTCCACTGACCCCCGGGCTCCTTCTGTGTCACTCTGACCGCTTATGCTAATGCCCGGCTGGGTCTCCCTCACCGTGGGCCGGCCTTAATGACTCTCAGGATGGAGGGGAGCAGCCAAAACAAGCCTCCTTGGTGGGTATCTTGTTAAATTAAAGACACGGGGGCCACTCAGGGAACCGTTCGCCAGCCTCTGAACTACTGAAGGACTGCAGCAGGAAAGTCAAGAAAAACAAGTTGGCTGAATAAACAACAGCGGGAGCTCGACTCGAGGTGGGTTATCTGATACGAGCAGGCAAATGAATATGCAAAAACAATGGTGTCAATATCACAAAACAAACATATGTTTATTAGTTTGCAAAGCATGGAAGTTAACAGACTGTACAAACTATTTTTTTTTCTTCTTGTCTGTGAATATTTTGACACATCAAGAAGCTTATATGAGAATGTAAAGGGTACTGTATGTGGGGTTTGATAGGTCAGCAACAATAAAAAGCAATGTGTGGGCAGGTGTGAGTGTAGCCGAGTAGGTTGGTCAAGGATGTCCAATCTCTACCGGCGTGTTGGTAGGTGGAAAACAAAGTAGGTTGGGAGTGTGTACAATCATCCCTCTTCTCACACACACGCGCGCTGACGGACACACCAACCCGCACTCCGAAAACTACTCACACACGCCGCGAGACTCTTTGCCCTCATCTTCCTTCCTCCTCCATCTCTCTTATTCTAATCTCAAGCTAATCTTTTCTCATTCTTACCTCCCCAAACCAACTCATATTTCACCGCCCGTATCTTTACATTTTCTATTATCCACTACTGAAAAATGTGACCAATGGAGGCAGTGTTTTGAAATAAAATATGAATCATCTTAGATAAAGATATGGTGCGGTTATTATTTATTTATTTTGCGGGTTCTTATTCTTTAATTCCCGGTTAGCCATCGCTGGCCCGTGTTTTCTGTGTTTACTCTCCTCTTCTTTCTGTGCGTGTGTGTGAAATAAGTTATTCTTCCCCCAACTCGCTGACATTTCTGTCAGTGGTGCAACTAATTTTTCTACATTTTTCCTGCTAAAATAAGGTTTCCTATGAAAAAAAAAGGAAGAAAAAAAAAGAAAAACGAAACAAGGTCTGCTGACCAGCGAGTGGTGTCTGATCAGATTGGGACACCCAGAATGTAATACAGTACATACACACACACATACACACACACACACACACACACACACACACACACATCCCTTGTATCTACAACTCTGCCAGATATATATAATAGAGAGAGAAATAGGAAATATGAAGCCTTCAGCCATAGCGCAGCAGCGTTACATATGAGGGGAGATCCCATCGGTCCGGCTCTGTATTTAGTATTTCTCGTGAGTAATCTCTTGTCATTTTATCACAAGAAATGAAATAATGGGGCAATCCTCTAATGAAAAATGAGGCCGCTGCTGCGGCACAGGAGAGACCGAGAGACAAAGAGGAGAGAAAAAGGTTCTGAATTTAAGGCTTTCAAGGATAGCAGAGATGCCTCTATCAGACACGGAAAAAAAACTGCGAGGTGCATATCCTTAATTAGGCTAAAGTAAATATGAAACTGGCATACGTGATGAAGGCAGACATGAGCTGTTTTTAGACAAAGAATGGAAAAACTATGAACAAAAAGTAGTAGTTTTGATGGAGCTGAGGAACGTTTAATTAATCTGAATTTATAAGAATTAAGTATTGGGATTTTGTTGTTGTTTTTTTTCCAAAAAATGCCACTTGTGTATAAAAAGACACTAAAACTGCACAGTGATGAAAGAAGTATAAATACCATGAATACCACTGCAGTTGAAAGTACAATTCCTTTATTTTGTAGTAAAAGTACTAGAAGTAGTGAAGTATTAACAATAAAATGCAGTGACAATGTTAAAAGGAAGCAGTGGTTGTTACTCTATCATATAGATGATCAGATTATTATTACAGATGCAATAACGTAAGCTTTTTTTCTGATAAAAGTGAAGCTATTTTAAGTCTTTTAGTCTATGTACTATCTGACAGTTTAACCCTTAACACAGTGGTTCTCCAATAGGGATCTGGGGACCTCCAAGGGTTTGTGGCTCTCTGCCAAGGGGGCCGTGAAAAGTTCTCAGTTTCATTCATTTCAATTATCATGATATTAAAAAGTGTATTTATTTAAAAAACAAAAAAACAAAAAAAAAGTCTTCATGGTTCATGGTAATATGTTTTTTTTTTCATCTAAAATAGTTCATAGATTATTTTCTAATTTAATCTATAACTCTTAAGTATAATGGCAGAAACCAACACTCTCTACACTCACTCTCTATTTTGTGTTCACATGGTGCAAATATTTCTAAAACATTTATAATACACTTCTCATACACTTATCTTGTGTTGTTCTTTTACATAACTCAGTAGAAGTGTAAAAAAAAAAAAAATAGGCTATGTCAAATTATTCCCAGGAACATATATGAGGGGGTCCTCAGTATATTTGAAGGGGTCCCTCTGCCCTCTGTCTCTGTCTGAGAACCTCTGCTTTAAAAAGTTTTACTCTACAAACTCATCAAATGTCTCCAGAGGAAAAATGTGCAAACAGTAACTACAGCTGTGAGATGAAGGTAGTGGAGTAAAAAGTATATTTCCTTCTAAAGGTAAAGTCAGAAGAAGTGATATGAATGGAGGTACTTAAATTATGGGCCTTTGAGTAACTGAAATATAATATTTACATACTTTATATACTAATTTACAACCACATGAGTGAATGTTAGTAGATCTACTGTTTTCTTGCTTCTGTGGAGACAAAGATCAGAGTATGTTTTCTCTAAAACCCTCCGCGGTTTTAAACAACTGGACTCTGTTATTTCTGTTCTAGAGGTTGGATTATTTCTGGTCGAAGTGGTATTTTTTATATCAAAGTCTTGTCATTGATTAACACTGGCTTCCTCTGCTTCCTGCAAATGCATGACATTAATCAGCTGCCATGTCGGGGGAGATCCAATACAGTCATAACAATCAGACGCACATAACTCTATCCAGCCTCATGGACAAAAAGAAGGTCGGATGAACTGCGCAAGAAACGAAACAACTGGGCGGATAAACAGCAGGAAAATGAGAAAAACAACATATACTGACAGATGAAAAAAATAAATAGATTGATAAATAAATCAGAAACCTGCAGCGACTTTTAAACTCCTCTGCAATCACGCACAAACATCTGAATCCCCAACATGTCTGCACCTTTTACAGCCAATCATTTACAGGCTTCATTTAGATGAAGTTATTTATCCCTTTGCAGAGCGGAGATAGAAAGAGGTCGTTTCCTCTCATACAGACACATGCACGCACACACCGAGCCTGTTACACTCTTTCATCTTCTTCAATTGTGTGTCTCTGTGTGTGTGTGTGTGTGTGTATTTGTGTGTGTGCTCAGGCGCGTCTACATGCGTGCAGCTGCTGTTAAAAGTGTGTGTGACAGACAGTCTCTCCTTCCATGCATCTGTGTTTAATTAAAGGCAGAGTTTCGGCATCCCAAGCCACCGCCACAGCTCGCGCACACGCGCGCACGCACACGCACACACACACACACACACACACACAGCGCCTGAGCGAGCAAGAGAGGGAGGCTGGCCCTAATGTGCATAATTAACTTAACCCCCATCACTTGACTTTAAAAGGGCTGTTTGGAGGACTGAGCCAGGCAAATGGAGGCTGGGAGAGTGGTCCTTTATGTCTAAAATATTCATTACTGCATTTCAGAGCATTTTCGAGCATCCTCTGATTTTTGTTTTCTCGTTCGGGAGGACAGATTGTTGCTAAGCACCTCTGAGATGACAGGAGAGGCCAGTGGGAAATGGGACGAGTCACCATTTCAAATAACACACTCGAAGTCACGAGAAAACACACACACACACTGCAACAGACAAGCCTGGGAAGTATCTCATGTGGTTACACTCGTCTACTTCTGACTCTGTAACAAGAGACCAGAGAGAGTCCTCGCATGTGAAACACGGTGTTAACCGGCCAAGAGAGGCTGTCATGACTCCAGCCGAAGAGGAGCTGAGAGGAGGAAGAAGGACGGGAACAGGAGTGACTGGCCAAGAAAATCTCTCGCCCTCCGGCCTGCTCCTTTTTTTTTCCTCCTGCTCCTCCTCTCATTCCTCCTCCTCATCCTGCTGTGCCAGTGCTGACTGCTACCAGCCACACACTTCACCTCCCATCAGGGTCAGGGCGCCAGCGAAAAGGTCAGCTTGCCGACAGCTGATTGGCCGGGATGGCTCCAGTCGGCGGCCGGTAGCCAATGGGCATCCTGACGCACCTGATGTGACACACACCGCTCCGAGCATCCTCTCTGCACACCAGGCCAGAGAGGATGGGCAGAGTGGAAACAACAAAACATGCAGAGCGCCTAACAAAGAGAAACGAGAACAGACTGTCCGCTCCTGCAGCAATCCGTGAACCAAAATATGAAAAGTTTATTAATTGGCTTTTTAATATTCTGAGCTTGAAAAAAAACAATATGGAGACCTGCACAAAAATATTGGAAATCAGCATCAATAATAAGGTAAAGCCCCAGCGAGGACTGAATTAGAGCTCACAGCTGCAGCTGCTGGACCGACTCCTGAGGTCGCCTGCAGGCCACCAGCATCAATTGTTGCTAATGAAGTATCAAACTGACTATGCATGGAGTACAGCACTGCAGATAGAAACACTGAGCTGACTGAGAGAGTCCACACACAATGAAAAAAAAACCCATCCCATAAGACTGGGGTTCTCAACCTGGGAGTCCAGAACCCAAAGGGGGTCATAGGTTAATATCATGGGGTCGCCAGATGTGTGTGGAGAAAAAAAGTGAAATAAAATATTGTGCAAAGCAGCAAGGAATGAGAGCCAGGAAGCAAAACATGCAAAATACAGCTGTAAGAAATGTAACAGCTACTGCACAAGTAGTTAAAACTATAAACCAGTACAAAGATGACAATTACCAGTCCCTCCAGGATTTCACAGGCTAATTTTTATGGATTCTCGCAACCTGAAATGTCTGATTTCATTGCGGTTTTTCTAAAAAATTGTGATGCATGTTGCAATGTTTTTAGGTGTTTTTTTTCTGGCAAAAAAGTCGGATTGGATTTTTTAATCTAATTTATTAAAAATCAAAGGCACTTGTTCCAGAGAGAATAAAACTCTGTTGTGGGCGTTTCAAGTAACTTTTCCGAAAAGGCTCAGAATTACAAAAATTGCTAATAAAATATGTTTTTTTTTGTAAATGAAGAGGTGCATCTGGGGGTATTCTACAACGAAGCAAAATCTTTTTGGAGTTCAAACTCAAAAAATAGCACAGAATCATAAAATACAAATGTCAATAACAACGACAAAACTTGTGTTCTTTTCAGTACTTATGACAAAATTTTTTTAAAAAAAAAGAAAAATATAGTAAATAATAAAAAACTGAGACTGAGACTGAGATGAATTTGTGTTAATCGTTACAATCACAACATGGCAACTTCCTGGAGGGACAGAATTATCAACATAAACCACCATGTTTGTAACGGACACAAACACTAACGAAAACATTTTGCATTTTGTTACATAAAATAGCTAATTTATTAAACTACTTAGTCCTGCACCAGGCATGATGGGAAATGAGGACTGTATTTAAGACTGGGGACTGGTTTTCACATTACACCGCTGGTACCAGAGAGATATTTGCCTCAGAACAGATTTTATGGAGTCAAAGCAATGTTCTTTGTGTTTAAGTTTCTCTGGCAGACGGGGGCGGCAGTGGGGGTCGCAATCACCAACATGATTATTCCGGGGGGTCTCGAAAAGGTTGAGAACCACTGCAACCAGAATGAGTCTGGTTATCTGACTCTGATCGGTGCATTCTGGTACAGTAACCCATGATAGCCTTTAACTCTGCATCATGAAAAGCATGACAAGTCAATTGGGGAAATTAGAATGGATATATTCATATTTCTGTGTATTAAGCAGTGGGAAATGCATATTCATAATGGGCCGGTTGCTAATTATCCAGTAATAAGAGTGTGTGAGCGTGTGTGTGTGTATGTGCATGTGGTTATTTAATGGGTAATTAGCTGAGATAAGAAACTAATCAGCACTGTACCTCAAACACTGGCTCCTATTACAGTGAGTCTACAAATGTATCTGGAAAAAAAATCATGAGGACGGAAAAAACAAGATGCCGGAATAAGTCAAAACCACACACACACACACAAAGACAGACTGAGCAGGGCTATAAAAAGTGCAAAGGGCCAAACTGCGGGGCTGTCTGTGTGTGTGTGTGACTGTGTGTGTGTGTGTGTGTGTGTGTGTGTGTGTGTGCGTGCCTGGCGGCGGAGCTGTTCATGTGGCTCACACTGGAACAGATCAAAGGAGACGCATCATTTTTGGGCATGTGTGCACCAGCTAACCAACCCCCCCACCCACCCACCCCACATCCACATCCACCGCCCCTCCATAATAGAACACAATAAGAACCAGCAGATCCGTCGTCAGCGGCTGATGTGGACGGACAAGAGCAGGAAATGGATTTGGAAACCTCCTCCAGCGCTCTGTCACATTTCCTTGCACTCTGTTGCTGACAAACAAGACGCATCACCGTTCTGTTTGACCGCCCCCTTCGCAGTCTTTCTCCTTTCTCCCTCTCTCACAAGTATTTGACTTGTGCAGGAAATGTGGGTGGAGTTTAACTGCCCCCGTTGTTGTTGTTGTGCCCTTGAGCACACATGCCAACCTGAACAAGTTAATGTCCGGCTGAGTAAATGCTATGATTTGTTTGGGAGCACTGGGTGGGCTGGTGGGTAGGTCTGTGTGTGTACAGTATGTGTGTATGTGTAAGCAGGGCATGGGCTGTGGAGTGGAGTGTCAGTCATGTCATGAATGTTGGACTTATTTTTTCCACAATTTACTCCTGAGCCAAATTCCTGGTTATGGACGGATGAACATTTTAGCCTCATTACAGACATAAGTGGGTAACTACTTACATACCGTCAGCAACTTTTTCGAATACAATTTTATTGTTCAAGTTCATTTTCAAGCCAAAATGTCAAACCATTGACTGCTCCAGCTTGGCAAATGTGAAGATTCCCTGCTTTCCTCTGTAATATCATTATTATCTCCGCCATGCGTAAGCGAGTAGCTTGTCCGCAGCTAATCCTCCTTGCTACTCATCCCATCGGCCTAAAATAGTTCATGCACATTCATGACTGTATGCTCAAGGACTGCTTGTGGTTGCGGCGATCACAATTTTTGAAATACCTGGAAAAACATTTCTAAAACCTATATATAACCTATACCACCTTAACTGTCCATTAGGGAACACAAGTCATCAACAACCGCTAGGTTAAACCAAGGTTTATCTACTAGCAGTATTGGGGAGTAACTAAGTTACATGTAACTAGTTACATGTAATTAAATTACAAAATAAATGTAATTATAATCTGTCAGTTACTAAGAAAAAATATGCAATTAAATTACTCATCAAAATCTTGATGCACTCTACTGAGTGCACTCATCTAAATCTTGGACAGTTAGTTGGACAAAACAAGACATTTGATGACCTTCATCTTGGAATCGGGACTATGAGGCATTTTGAATGATTTTTTAAAAATGTTTTATATTCCCAAAAAATTGAAAATCATTTTTTAAATACAAAATAGGCCTATTTCTCAGTATTTCTTTCATTTCTGTGAATAAACTGCATTGCGAAATTGTTGTTTTTACAGTTCAGATTATTATTTAAGATATAAACCTAAAAAAATCTCACAGGAGGGCACAGTGAAGACCTGAACACAAGCTATATTCCAGAGCCCTCACTCCCTGCTAAACAGCCTTTACCTACATTAGAAAAGTACACCATTAAAACAACCAAAGAACTAAAAGTACAATGACACGGTCGAATCGGTCAAAAAAGAAAGCCTACTGATTAAGCATGATTGTTACCAAAATGACCAAAATACATGACACAGACTACAAACTGCATAAAAAGTTTCTAAAAGCATCAGGAAGACTCAGCTCAATGCAATATTCACAAGAAAATATCAGCTTAAAATTCATCCAAATTGCTTGTTTTACACAAACCACATTTATAATTAATTGTACAGTTTATCAGTTGTTCTGGACTGCTAATGTTATGCATTGAATATAATATTAAATATCTATAATGTTGTCAGTTTACTCAATGATAGAAAGGGGGTCTCTCAAGTTAAAAGGTTGGGAACCATTCGTTTGAAGGACCAGTGTGTAGTATTTAGTGGCATCTAGTGGTGAGGTTTTAGATTGCAACCAACTTGCCACACCCTCCCCTCCCAAGCATGTAGGAGAGCCTACAGTGACTGCAAAACTTATCTTATGAAAAATGCAAGAGAAACTTGCACCTTCTGTATATATAAACGGCTCGTTCTAGTACAAAAACGCAGAAATCATTATTTTCAGGTGATTATACACAAATATAAACACATTTATGAATATTATATTTTATTTCTGATGTATTCTACCAATACATTCCCCTAAGTTTTACACACTAAACTTCCTCCTCGGGCTACAAAAAATATCTTAGAAATTATGTTAGTAGTAAGAATACATTATTAATTTGTGGAAGGCCATTTTTTGAAATCCACCAGTGTTACAAAGCACAGCAGCCCAGTAAACTCCTCCCATCACGTACACACACACACCAGCATCCCCACACCACCACTCTGCCACTGTAAGGCAGTGCTAATATTTGCCCGGCTCACTTCTAATACACATCAGCATCAGGAGTGTGTTTTCACTGTGCTGTCGCAAGCCAGAGAAAATATTTGCTTCCCTCAATGCTCCCCCACCTCCTCTGAAACACCCTCCTCCAACAGCCGCCAATCCCCCCCCCCCCCCCCCCCCCCCCCCCCCCCCCCCCCCCCCCCCCCCCCCCCCCCCCCCCCCAAAAAAGCC
>JAJHUR010076425.1:24016-57949 GCA_027495735.1 Lutjanus campechanus | reverse complement strand
GGGGGGGGGGGGGGGGGGGGGGGGGGGGGGGGGGGGGGTTATGTCTGTGTGTATCTGTGTCCGATTCCAAGAGAACCGGAAAATAAAAGCAACAGAGATGATGGAGGTCAGAGCCCCCTTTCATGCTTACAATCATAGCAGAGGCCCCATTGGGCGTGTAAAGCTGAGCCGAGCATCTGTCTGTCTCTTCTCTCCTTTCCAAACCACACACACACACACACACACACACACACACACACACACACAGAAGCTGAGATATAGACGTAACTACCCGGGCAGGCCTCCCCTTCCTTGCCTCCCCGTCCACCTGGCCGTTTGATGATGCCTCACTCGCTCATGACAACGCATCGATTTTACTTCTAGCCGCCGTGTAAGCCGTCCGCCTGGAGGAATCCATTAGGGCCAAACAGTTCTCATCCTCCCATTGAGTGACAGCCATGACAGCCCCCCACCCCCAATTGCCTCATTGCAGACTGACAGCTCTGCACTCAAACGGGCCTTTTTCACAGCAGCTCTAATAGTTTAAAACGCTTACCATTACCAGGCACAGACACACGGGGGCCAGATAGTGGCCAAGCTGGGCAGATGGGCGTTGGGGGTAAGGTGTTTTGGCAGGCCGGCCTCTAGCCGCAGCCACACCCCCTCCTCTGTCTTACATGCTTGGATCCAATGTGTCCAGTCCCTATCATTTCCTAACAGCAGCTATCTGGAGACACTCATGAAGGGAAATCCTTGATCTTCCGATCAACCTGCCCTGCATTTTCAGTAGAAAACCAACTGACATAAATACTAGTATTCAAACCCTCCGCCAGTGAGAGCTAAACCACTGACAGCTGTAACAGTGAGACGTTTATTCACCGTTTTTGACCATGACCCCAAGGATCAGCTTACACCTTTGGCAAATTGTGCTTCCCAAGGCTACTAGAAAAGATATGAATACTTTCTATGTGCGCAACAAGCCAGCGGTTGTCCTTTTCAGAGGGTTTGAAGTGTTTATTAATGCGTGTACGTCTTTATATCTGAGTGAGGCTGAGGTGAGCATTTTGCCACATTTAGAAGCCACAGCCGGGTCTCCAGGGCTGAGGCCACGTCATTTGGCTGATTGGGTTCAGCGCTGGAGGAGGTATTGGTTACATGCTTGTTTTCTGTGTGCATAAGTGCTTGATGTATCAGCATTGGGACAGCCCAGTGGACTCGTGTAAACTGTGTTGGTAGCCCTCTTGTTTTTTAAAATTAGGAGTCCTACACAGACAGAGAAATTAGAGATAAGGCTACAACTATTTGGCTTTAAAATTGGAAAGTAAGGCTACCTTCAGACTGCAGACAAAAGTGGCCCATATCAGATTTTTTTTTTTTTTTTTTGCTCATATATGATACAGTTTTTTTCAAGCCAGTGTAACCTGCAAAAATCACATGGAAGGCAAAGATGTTAAAAGTAGCCCCTGACATCCTGAAATTTTGGATAAATCCTGTTTCTGTGAAGCCATTCACGTCACAGTCCCACCACTCCTGGCTCCGACTACGCGTTAACACTCACCTCTGATCTACATAATTAAAAATTTGGCCCATTGTGTTGTTATGAATTTGCTGGCTTCCACTGCATGTCAACTTGTGAAACGTTAATGCTAAATTCAGTGACCTCCCTGTTTAAGTTTGTACGACAGCCTGCTTTATGCGCAGTCTTTGTTATTATTCATTTGTGTATGTGGGTCAGTTCAAGGCTATGACCAGTTCACACTATAATCTGACATTAGCCACAATTTTTTAAAAAGTGTGGACAGCCAAACAAAAAAAAAATCTGATCTGAGCGACAAATTCGACTTGAGCACTAAGACTTGCAGTGTGAACGTAGCCTAAGTGACCAGAATCTTTATTTACACACATAAACACATGTACATATACACACAGGGCCTGTTAAGAATTTAACGAAATGACTTGTCAGGTTGGAAGGTTTTATGTGACCTCAGCTGCTCTAATATTCTCCACATCGAACATATCAAAACATACTGTTAATCATATGCTGAATGCTGCATTCACCCTCCCAATATATGATGTCAAGACTTAAAACCTCACCCTTTTACTGACTTCAGTGTGCTTTCACCTGAGCTGCGCGCCGTCCGGCTTTACCAAAGGCTTTATACGGCGCGTGTTCTCCATCTCAGCAGCCACTCAGGAAGAAAAAGCATGACCTCACATAAAAATGACCCCGGGAGGAAATTCAAGTGTCAGACGCACACAGAAATATGCCTGAAAAGAGGGGAAAAAGGAGGGGGAACACTGAACAAGTACCCGGTGATTAATTAGCTAATAATTAAGTCACGGGGTAATATGCATTTTTCAATTAATTAAACCTTGCCTTGCGCCATAAATCAAGCAAAACTGTCATTGTTTCACAAATTAAATATATACATTTCCAAGCAATAATACTGTTGATTGCGTAACTGCGGGGCTCATCAGGGAGGGGAGGCATGACATGTGTGTGGCAGGCGTCGACTCAGTCCAGTGCCCCAAAACCTTTGACGGGCCCACGAGTCAAAGGCAGCCAGCACGCTGGAGGCCTCCACCAGTCAAGACTCCACATCACACACCTCCCACTGTCTGCATGGGACATGGCCAGCGAGTCTGAACAGCATTAGAATCTATAGGAATATTTATGCATCACATGCAGAGCAGTTACTTAGCATGTTCTTACTATAAAAGTAATGTTTTATTTTTGCTTACAGATACACTTTATCATCGCATGACAGTCCATCATGCATCCAGTAGGCCTATTCAAGCAAAGTGACATAATATCTCTGTTTGCTTTCATTGCTCACAAAGGAAATTCATTACCTCACATTTACAAATGCAGAAGCCAATAGATGCAATCATTATCCAAAATATATTGTTTGTCACCGATGGCAAATGATGGTATATTTTTCTTCCCAATGGTTCAGACGTTAATTTGCTGAAACATGATGTTGTAAAATGACAAAAACAAAGAGACACACTCACACACACACACACACACACACACAAGTAGACACACACACACACACATAAATTCTAAGTGCCGTGTGACACCCAGACGTATAATGAACAATATGAACCACTGCCATCATTATCCTACACAATGTATTTGTTATCACTGCTCACATAATGAAGTGTCTGTTTGATGGTTGGTACAAAGTCCCATTGCTCAATTGCTTTTCATAAAATGGCATCAATATATCCATGTGGACACACACACACACTCACGCAGACACACACACACCCACACACACACACACAGACATGGAAACTCACAGTTCAGATGCAATTAATCAGAAATAAAAAATGCTTGCGTGTGCAGAGCCAAGCACTGTCTTGTGCTACATTTATTTTGCCTCTAAAAGTGTGCTACCTTTCCCCTTTTCTTTTAATTTAATATTAAAAAATAAAATACATTCTGAATTTCATGAGTATTTTTTTTTTCTACCTGTCCAAAAGCTGATTAAATTCTAAAATGTTAGCATAGGTATTGCATAGAATGAGTCTAAAAATGACAAAAAATTAGGCTACAATTTTATGTTTTATGTTCTACAGTAATTACAGCCACCCAGTCCTAAACTGGGGAGGTGTCTACAAGTTGCAGCCTGATCTTTTCACTCTCTTTTAATATGTGTCGAAGTTTTTTGAGGGAACTTGGTCTTGTCGTAACCATTTTGCCCTTGGCTAGCATACTAATATGGCCTTGGGTTGGAATAAATTACTGCTCAGATTAGCAGGAAGGATGAAGAGGAGGTTTTATTTTTAGAAATTAGAATATTTGTTACATTATTAAAAGGGGGAACATCCTTTGATTCCTCTCATGTCTTCTCTTTTTTTTTCACCCCCCTTCTTCCTTTACTGAGATAGTCCCCAAACTGCCTACCTGTGTAAAAACAGAAGTCTTCAGTGGACGTGAACATGGCTTAGGGACATGAAAGCAGCATGTCTCTCCCTCCTGTAGCCCGGCGTTATGCTCGGCACGCCACACAAACTCTGAATTTACTGCCACAGCATATTTCTCCCAACCCTGCCTGCACGCCCCCCCACCTCCACCCCCCCTCCAGCCCCCGATCCTGCCTTCTTCATTATTCAATCAAACCTTTTGTTGTTAACGAATGTGTTATTAATAGAGGATAGACAACTATGTGCAAATACAAAGCTCATAAGCTAAGAGAGATTGATTAAGATCTAAACTGATATATCGGTTGACCGATATTATCAACCCGATATTGGCCTGTCACAACTACAGTATATCGGTCTATATCAGTATCAACATATATGTTGACTGATATGAATCTATATTAGGGCCCAACCAAAACTGGATTTTGGGGGCCAATACCAATAGGAGGTAAAAAAAAATTCTGATATCAATAAATGGGCCGATATTTTTTATACAGAATATAAAATATATAAACACGCTTTTTGCGATGATCCCTCTGAAGTGGTTAACACTTGTGACAAAGATACATAACGGAGGCAGGATATTTTACAGTTTAACAATAAACTTTATTGTCCAAAATGATATCAGGGAACTGAAACAGCAAATGTTTACCATTATTTTTAATAGATATTAATATTATTAAATACACAAATAGAGCAAAATCGCAAAGTATATATTAAATCATTCGGAAAAAGGCTCAAATGTACATAAAATGCAGCCTGTAAAAAATAAGAACAATGTGCATTATGTTCTGTTAAAAAAAAAGTTTTCATATAAGCACACATCTGATGACATGCATGCTGATACTGATACAGCTGCGACAGGCAAATTTTGGGCCGATAATATCAGCCAGCTGATATATCGGTCGGGCTCTAGCCAACATGAGAACTTTTTTTTAACAGAACGTAATGCAGATTGCTTTTATTTGTTAGCAAAGGCAGCATTTTATGTATGTTTGATCCCTTTTCTTAATTTAGGTTTAATACATAAATGTATTTTGTTCTATTTCTGTTTTTTTTTAAATTTATAGTTATTTTTAATTACTGCCTCCATTACTTATCAAGTGTTTAATAAGCACAATCAAGGAATCACTCCAAAAATATGTGTTATTATATATTCTGTATATAATAGTTCTTTTACTCCATAATATTAGTATCGGCCCCAAAAATCTAGTATCGGTCAGGCCCTATTAAAATCTTCTAAAAAACCCATGCACACATTTTGCTTTTCACAGTTGTTGTGAGTTCTACATTCTTCTCGATTGAAGTCACTATATCCGATCAGATTCAGGTGTGTTTCCACTGACTAACACCATCAGCTGGGGCAACAATGATAAACTGAGAAAGTTGAAACCCTCATCGTGTCCCAGGGCTCTGTGTGGTTGACCTATCAAGAGAGCGGAAAAAAAGAGGAAAAAAAAAAAACAACTTCACCTCGCTAATGTTGTTTTCTCAAATGATTTTATGACAAGGGAGCAACAAGGCTGAAACAGGATTAGTCCACTGTGTCTGAATCCATTTAGCTAAAAATTGACCACATACTGATTTTATTTTAATCACAACAGACCCTTTTAATTATTGCAGTAATTAGTAAAATATATGTGCCTTCACCTCATATTGATCTATATTGTCTGTACAGTTAGTGATGCAGAGTATTGACTAAGACCCCCCCTCCACCCTTCCCACCCATCCAACCTCCAACCACACACACATCCCTTTAACTAGCCCCCCCACATACATACACACACACACACAACCCTCTCCATACCCCTCGGGGGCTTTGATATCTCTCTCTCTCTAACACACTGCCTCTCTTTTCTGCCTCTGGGTGCTTGGACGGGTTGGTGGGGGGGTCAGTATGTGTGTGTGTGTGTGTGTATGTATGTGTGTGTGTGTGTGTGTGTGTGTGTGTGTGTGTGTGTTGGGTGAGCTGTTTAGCCTGATGGGCCCTGAAGAGGACAGATGACCAGCAGAGCAGAAGAAACTGCAGAGCTGAATAACTCTTCCATCCCTCCGTCACGTCAGGAGGAATTCAGCGCCGCGCGAGACACCCGGCCTAAGTGTTGTGACGCCTAATTACCACCAGCAGCAGCAGCACCCAGCGGCACCCACGGCAGAGCGGCTCCTTCGGACGGACGGCCCTTTGTAGTTTCACACGCAGAAGGAAGGAGGGAGAGAAGAGAGACGCCCATATGCCGCCAGGGGGGTGAATGCGCGCGTGTTGGGAGGTGGGCTAAAAGAGAATGTGAGGTCTGTTTGAAGTTTGGAAGTTTTTAGACGTTTTCTTTTTTTCTTCTCAGAGGAGTCGCTTTTCTGACTCATCAAAACACCTCTTCCTTTCCTTCTTTCCTTCCTTTGTTTTTAACAATATTTTTTGGCTCTTCCCCGCCACTGAACTTGACACTTCGTCCTACTTTCCCCAGACAAGGCACCTTTAACAGCACCTCTAAAGACTCTGCTGGGCTCTCTTCCCTGTGTGCTAAACACCGGCTCATGTGCTGCTGCTGTGTGGGTGGTGTACAGTGTGTGTATCCCTTGATTTGCTGATTTTTATATTTTTTACTTAAACTGCAAGTTTGACATAGCAATCCAAGGGTTGGTGTAAATATTAATCTCTCATAAATTTCTGTAAAAACCTTAGAAATATAGCTGTTTAGTTTGCCTAGCAAAAGGACGTGCTGTTAAGAGGACAGTCATTGTAAGTTGTAGCTGCAGCATACACCTTTGTTGGACTGCAGAAGTGTATAAGTGATGTTAAATTACCTTATTGTGATGTTTTTGACTGCATTATTCAAGTAAATGCCATTTTTCTTCAAGAGGCTATGCATTCATTTACATGAATTTGTAGCTTTATGCGTGATGATATAATTTCTATTTGCATTTGCATTTCTAAATTTTAAATTCAAAGATGTTTTTGTCTAAATTCCTGAAAGCATGGCCGCTTCTTTCAGTGTTAATTTTGGCTAATACTTCCGGTCATGGTTTTTTCACTGATGAAAACGAAGATAACTAAAAAAAAAGAAGTTATTTATGATGACAAAAACTGGGATGAAATCTTTTGTCAACAAATAAAAATGAGACGAAAATGTTGGCTTGGGGTATTTATTACTCCTGAAGCTCCGGCTCTTTGTCAGCTGTCTGTGAGGAAGTGGCGGCTCCTCTCAGCCCAGTCTTCATGTGACATTTTCGCTGAAAAATTTCAACTTGCACTCTCAACTTGTGCTTAATACAATGTCGCCAGCAAGATTACATTAAGCTATTTCCGGGTCTCACTTTGGTGCTTTCAAAAATGTTTAATAGCTTAACAGCTAACGCTACTAGCACAAGCTACATGTCACTTCTAAACTACTACTACTCTGTAGAGTCAGACAGAGGAGCCAGTAATGCACAGTCACTCCTATTACCAACAGTGAGCATAACATCCACAGGCAATAAAAAGCGAAAAAGTGATTGGGTTGCTGGAGTAAAATCTAAGTGTAAATGCTGTGTTGGTAAAATCATGGTTTGTTGCTTTGGAAATATTCATAGAATACTTGGAGAATAATGATGATCAGCAGATATTGGCATATCCAGCTATATCGGTATCAATGTCAATTAGCCAATAAATCAACTGTAATAATATCTGATTTGGCAGCTCATGTCAAAGCATTTCATTTGAAGTCTGTGGCAATATTCTCTATAAAAGCCAAAGTATGTTTGTGAAGTTTTTTTGATGAACTTTACAACAAAAACTAACCGCGCACTTGAAGAGTCAGAACTGTTCGTTGTTTATGTTGTAATAGTGATGTCGGAATGGTGGAATATTAAATTGTGTATGTTTGGTCACTACATCTTTGTCTTTTTTACCCTCAGATGTGCATAAACTACATGTTATATTGGCTTCTTTTTAAAATAAAAAAGTCAATTGGTCAGAATTAGCCAATTAATTCTAGTGTACATTTAGTCAACTACATTCTTATGATACTGAGTCGACTAAAACTAAGACAATTCAGATATGACCGAAACGAAATAGCATTTTAGTCAAAAGATTCTGACTAAAACTAAATCAAAATTTGCTGTCAAAATTAACAATGGCTCCAGTTAAGTGTACATGCATGGCAGTGCAACATCCATACAGTGTGGTGCGTGTGTGGGGTAAAGTGTAAATGGTCAGTGTGCATTATGGCCAAATGACGTGTTTTCTTGCTCTGAGGAACATCGTAGCAGAACCAGTCCTATGCCATTAGCTGTACAGCAAATATGATTTCACGGCATCCATTGAGTCCTTCACCAAGAATTTGTGTTGAGGCGTTCATGTGGGCTTGAACATGAGGAGCAGCAGGGCCATCACACTCTGGTCCATCTCATTTAGAGCTGGCATGCTTAACACAGCCTTTCTCTCTCTCTCTCTCTCACACACACACACACACACACACACACGCACCACACACACTCGTCTGGTGGGGGGGTGCGGGAGCAGAGCGGGTGTTCCCTGGCACACTAATCGGCATGACAGAAATAAAATAAAGAGACTTGGACTCCGTCAAAACATGTATGGCCCCTTAAACAGAGAGCTAATAAAAGAGCTAAAGCTGCTTGTCCTTTCAGCTGAGGCTGCCTGATCACACAGCAACAGTCACATTATCTTAATTCAGGGGATTCTTTTAAGTGTCTCCTTAAACAACGGAGAGAACGCTGCTTGGGAAAGACAAATGAGTTTACCAGTTTTAGCAGGGGTAAGTGCCTAAATCCAGCGCCATCGATCCCTATCTGGGTTATTACGCGGCTGTGAGCTGCCACTGGAGCTCCACTGGTCGAAAAGGCTTAAAATATTACGGGCTAAAGAGGGTGGAGAGATGTGTTTGAAGCAGACCACCTCGTCCTCTGTAGTGGTCAATACCTGCAGGCGCCACAGGAAGGGCATCCACACATGCAAACACTCACGAGTGACAGTCACAGCCACCCCGCACCACCCCCCCACCCCCCACCCCCCACATTACTCACACACACATACATATATATTGGTAAAGGGATGCCTTCAGAACCAACAGATCGGCCCTCTGACTCCGCAGGGAAAATTGATTTTTCTCTCGCTCTTGTCTTTTTTTTTTTTTTCTCGGGGAGGTGCTGGGCAGGTTTTTAACCTAACACTCTAACCTGAGTGTTAATGCACAAAGAGACATCATGTCCATTGATCCGCTGGTGCCGCCAGAGCGTCTTTAAACGTCTGGGGGTGGGGGGGGGGGGACAACACCGGGGGTTTTATGCTAAACTGGTGGGATCATAGCTTTCATGTGGAAGGCTTGCAGAAAAACATTTGAAATTTACAATACGTTTATCACTGTTTGCTACTGCAGTCATCATAATCAATGTTTCTGCGCTTTTTTCACAAAATCTACTTGTCCAGAGTCATTTTTAGTTGCCCCTGTACAAAGAGCTTTATTTATCAGTGGTTATCAAGTAACAACAAAGACTTAAGTTGATTTTAATTTTATTCTATGGCTGCAACATCTTTCATTATTCATAATCAAAAATTTCCATCTCAGTCCAAGGTAATGTCTTTAAATGTCTTTGTCAGTCCAAAACCCAAAGATATTCAGTTTAATACAATAAATGGAGAAAAATATGGAATCTCATTGTTTGAGAAAAAACATTTTCTGCCATTTTTGCATGACAACTGACTCAGTCAATTATCTGATTATCAACATAGTTTAATTCTTTTTGACCACTTGCCCCTAGATTTACTAGCCTGACACAGTATTTTACTTGCCTCTTGCAGGCAGGCAATCCTGATTGTTGAGCCCTGATTTGACAGGAAAAAAAAGTTTAATTGTACTACTTCTAGTAGCCTAAACTTCACAAAAACAGCTGCTGTTAGATGTAGAGCTTCATACAACACAAAAACTAATTTAGATTCAGCAAAAAGTTTGGCAAAATACACACTACCTGCAACAGCGGGTAGGAGGAGTAGGACAAAGAAAGTACTCCAACCCTCCGGTGTAGCACATCCTGTCTGCTAATTATTGTTAAAAAAAAAATAAAATAAAATAATACGGATTAATAATACATTAAAGACAAGCAGGAGAAAAAAAAATCCCAGCCATAAAACATATGTATTTTTAATATGAATCTCACTGAATCAATACCCTCAATTAGCAACAGCAAGCAAATTGCCAGGCGAGGCGTAATTACTCGAAGGTCAGTAGGTATTATTCACAGTCACTTTAGTTTACCACATTAGAACAAGACAGGACGTCGGGCTAAAATTATAAATTCCATTCCCATATCTGTCCCTTTCTGATTTAGATGGATGAAGAATAATTAACTCCTAATTATTCAGATCACTTAAGGCACTTTCTGGATCCACAAAAGAGATGCAGTCGTGTCTGTCAGCCCACTTCAGCTGCTATCATTTAGAACGATCCAACAACTTGACCAATGACAGCGTGAAGAAAAAAATATATATAAAAACTGCTCCGGCTTGCCTGTCTGTGTCCCCCCCGAACCCCCTCCAGCTCCGACCGTTTCTACCTCAGAGGGTCTTAAGGAGGCACACTTCCTTTAAATTCACCCATATGCAAATTTTAAGATGTGATTTGCATTTTAAAGTATTTAACTCCCCATATTTATTGGGCTCTGAGGCCTTGCTGATCATTGATTTATGTGCTTCCGGCAATCATATTTCCATATTTTGTGTGGTTTTTAACGACAGTAATAATTCAAATATGCAAAAAGTTGTTCTTTGAACGATATCTTTAATTATATCCTCAAAGCATCATTCCTTTTCGCTTCGTTTTTTTCCAGAGCCAAGATTGTCTTTGAATAAAAAAGGCTGAAGAATCATAAATTAGATTGTGCGATGAGACATTGACGGGCAAAACTCCAGTCGGCTACCTTATGCACAGGGAGACGTCTTAGCATGTTTTGCCGATCTCAAAAGCCACAAACAGACTCGGGGTGCTCTGCTGTACAGGGACCCGTGTGACCTTGTCCCCAGAGCCCTTTATTAATGCTGACATTCTTTCACCACAAATCCAGTCTCAGATTGTGAAATTCGTCTCTTATACTCAACCAAAAACAACACAAAAAAAAAACAAAAAAAAACACATGCATAAAAAAAGAAGGAGACCTTCTCCCTGTTTTGCCGCTAACACTGAAAGTTTCTCTGTCACCTCTCCTTATTAGAATTGTCAGAGTCGCCGCATGCTCTTATGAAAGCCGTCACCCTCCGCGTGATTAAAAGTGGCGGGCTCCCACCACCGTTTGGCCTATCAGCGTCACGGAGCAGCCGTCAAATGTGTCTGCACTGCTCCTTGCCCATATTCCCTTTGTCACCTCGGCACGGCGTGGAAACTTTTTAGAATAATTGCTCACCCCTACATGAGCATGGGTGACTAATATATTAGATTAGTGGTGTTTGGTTGCAAAGGGGAAAAGGGGGTGTTTCATTATCTTGTTCACTTGGTAGGCTGCATTACTGTGAGAGTTGAAGTGAAAATAGAGGAGAGATTAATTTAGCAAGAGAGCCTGCACGTTAGACCCCTGACCGTAATGAGCTGCACAACAGCCTACTACACTGGAAATTATAGTATCATCACACTGCATGTCACAATCCTGCAACATCATAGAAAATAGACAGGAAAAAAAGCATTTAATTTCACATTATGATGACAAAAAGCTCTACGTTTATTTAAAAATAAATATTAAATAAATGAGCAATAGAAGTATTTATTTTTTCTTTTGCATATTTTTTTTGTAATCACACTTAACCTCATCATCTCTGACCGCAAGAACTGCATCAAAAAGTGTTCACAAGTCTGCACTCTCTTTTTCTCTCCCTTTCCTTCTGTTTCTCTCTCTCTCTCTCTCTCTCTCTCACACACACACACACACTCAAAGAAAAAAGCACAAACACATTTTTCAAACAAGAACATGAAAACCCGCAACATACTGTCTCCTATTAATTTGAACGGCCAATTACAACAGTAAACATTAACGTGGTAAACATAAATAATAATTTCCAAAATTGTACTTAAAAACTAAAGTGGTAAATTAATGAAAAAATATTATTTGTACATTACGGCTGCGTCGTAATTATTAGCCACAGTAATTACTGTTGTCACTGTAATAATTTTTCAATTTTCTTGATAATTTGTATCATCAAAATACACTCAGTGTGGGCGATGGTTTTACGGCACCGTGGTTTTAAATGCAGAGATGTAGAGAGGCTGAGTTCAGTGCAAGCCAAACACATTAACACGGGGGCCCTTGGAGGATGCATTTCACCCCAATGTTTTACTATCACTGCTGAGTCTTGCACCGAGTGCACGTAACATATGTTACAACCCCCTCCACCCCCTGAGACTCCTGGCACACCACCACCCCTCCGCTCCACAAATAAGCTTTAAGCCTCGCTTCAGATTTCTGCACGGTGGCTCTAAAAAGTGATCACTGCGGATCAGTGTTATTAAGTTAAATTGATTTAATGCGATGTTTATGTTTGTGACATATACACTCGCACAGACCAAACACACTTACAAGCAGCACCACACTCCGGAGCACATTCCTGCTTTTATCTCAGAGTCGGTCTAAAAGAGATTACGGAGGATGAATGTTAAAAACTAAATTGATTATGTGACATTTGAATATGTATTTAATATAAACACGGAACTGCACGTTCACATTTACACAAACCACACACTTACAAGCAGCGCCAAAACAGCAGTCGAGCGCGTTCAATGAGGAGGGTGAAAGCTGATCAATTTACAAAGCCGATAAAAATAAAAAAAAGCCTAATGATAAAATCACTGTAATGCATCGCAAAACTGTACAAACTCGTCTAACACCCGTTCAAAGTCGCACTAGTGGAAGAAAAGGTTTTTGTTTTGTAGTTAAATCAGGATAAAGCAAATCAATTACGCTCTGCTGAAAAATCCCTCATCTGGTGTAGCAGAGCTGTGAAACAGAGTGTAAAACTATTCTCTCTCCCTCTCCACAAAGGTTATCGCATTGTATCTTATTGCCTTTACCTGCTCCTATTCACTGTGAACATGCACTGATTTGAATAAGCACCGCTCCAGAGGCTCTCTTATCAGATCCCAGACGGGTGTGCCAACACAGCAGTATCAGGTACACACCATCTCTCTGTGCCGCCCAAAAAAAAAAAAAAAAAAAAATTACAAAAAGAAAAGAAAAAGGTTAGAAGAAAAGAAAGAAGAAGAGAAGAAGAGTTGTTGTTGCATCTGGGATTTGTTGCCTGATAACATGATCTGGCTATAATCACATCCAGGCTGGAAATGCAAAAGTGACCAAAAGAGGAAGGCAGTTAATCCTTCTCTGGAAATGATTCCTTTTTTCCCCCCGTTTTCATTTTCTGTTTTTACGCCTTTTTTTAAACTCTGGAATATATTTTCCACAACTGCTGACCTACACACTCATCAATTTATTTCACGTGGAAAATGCGGGATATAATGCACTGAATTTTTAAGTGGGATATTATTAAAAAAATCATTAAGTGCTGTGATAAAAACAAATTGTAGATCCGCTAATGTGCAACAATTACCCACCGAAGGCATGATATTTTAAAGGTTTCATTTCATTAATAGCTTGCATTGGGACTTTTCTTTCTCACTATACACAGCCACAGGAATACAATTCCCTGAAGATCCACTGGTTTCCAGTTTCGTGTCGTTGTTTGCTTTTGCTCTGTGGAGGGGAAAACACCAGCTTGGGAAGGCATCAGTCAGTGAGGTTAGCGAGCATGGTAGCAACATGACCTCAGAAAATGTATCCTCCTCGGGTAGGTTAAACACACACATACACACTGGCGCACAAACAAACACGCGCCGAGACCGCGCTCATTTCCCCAGTCCTCTTAACAGGCTAACCTGCTCTCTTCATTAGGGTGCTGCGGGGACTTATCACTGTGTAGTCTTTGTCCTTGCTGTAATTGCCCTCTCGGCATGTCAGCCCCCACCCACCCACCCACCCACCATCACGGCAGCCCCACACCCAACCAAGCCAGCCTAGCATCAGCCCCCTCGTGACAGGCCTGGTTAGACGGCGGTGCGGGGAGCCTCTCCTGAGACCTGCTGATCGGCCCCTGAGGTCCACCGGTATAGAGAGGCTTGTCCTAGTTAAAGCAGCACCGGCAGGGACACCCCTCTGAACGCTACGTCTGCCCTGCCACAAGCCCAGCCTCCAACTCCGCTCATTTACAACTACACTAACACCCACTGTGGTAGTCAACCAAAGGGTGAAATATCCTGTTCGCCAATTTTCTACTTTTGAAAAGTACGACTTTGGTGAGCGTTGGACACCAAAGTACATTTAAATGAGCCGTCTCCCTTTGTAGGCATCTACACATTTAATTAATTGTACATTTTACTAAATCTGAAATAAACCAGCAACAAAGTTTCACTTCATTATCCATCTTCCAGCAGCTTTGACATCACCACTAACCTATACAATTATACCCAACGCATGCTGGACTTGTATTTTATTCAAAAAAAGGACAAATATCAATTGAGACAAATGTTAAAAGAGTCAAAGATTTGAATAAACCTTTTAAACAGAACAAATAGAATCTTAATTGCATTTCATTCATGCAAGAGATCCACATGTACCACACACCAGGCAGTCTCACATTGCAAATCAAGTCTGTGACTGCAGGTTTCTAGCAAGTTGAATGGCGCCATCTAATGTCCAATGAAAAGACTGCAAGTGAAGAACACCAGCAAGTGTTTCTTTGACTGGACTTAGAGAAACAAATTAGTTTTTTGGCTCTTCTTGAAGCTTATGTAGCCTGTAAAAGTCCAAGTAATCAGATTTTGCTGAGGGGGGTTGGAAGGCAGCAGGCAGGCTTTGAAGTGACCATAAAAGTAGGCAGAGTGAACCCCCTAATTTGAAATTTAACTGTAATAGACACAGAGCTATCAGTGTTGCAGCATAATCCTGACCTCTGTTTGTTTTGCTGAATAAACAGAATAAATGAATAAATGCTTCCTCTTCACATGGCACGCTCCTCCTCATCACACTCAACGTTTTCTTCCCGCGGGGTAATCGATGTGTCAGCGTTTTCACGGCCGGCTGCAGGGGTTCAGACCTGCGCCTCAGTCTGGAGGGGCTCAGTGGCGCGGGGGTTAACGTGGCACAGCGTTGGGGAGAGCGTCTGACAGTGGGGTCTTCTACTTTTCTGGCCACATGTCCACTCCTCTTTCCTGCGGGCCTGACACTTGTGGATGCCAGACTGGAAGGCAGGCAGCTCCCCCTCCTCTTTACACTTTATCCTCCTCAAAAAATTACCCCCATCATGCCCCCGTCAAGAGCTGCGCCACAATTTAGTGGCCACTGTGCTGATGAGGAGATTTTAGTGGCAGCCACAAAGCATGATTCTAACTTCTTCCACCACTAAACCCAACATCAGCTAGCAGGGCCACAAAGACACAGGCAAACAAACAGTGAGACATAAAAGAGATGTGATATGCCGTATAACGTTTTTAATAACTTTGTTGCACCGCATCTGAAATGCAAACACATTAAAGTGGACACAGTGCCCTTCTCATTAAACACACAGCAGTGTAAACATCATCTCCCCCCCTCCGCACTTGCATAAACATACACAAAGACCTCATTGCCTTTCTGCATCCCTGCATCTATCCAGCGGATGCCACCAACAAGCCTTGGGAGTTTTTCTACGGGGGTGTTTTATGCGTCCCGTGGGGCTCAGAGACAGTGAGATGTGGATATAGCACACAGAGGACCCCAGTCAAGGACACAGGCAGCATCACTCACTCCGCCATTATTCGCTCATATTTAAAGCTGGGGCTACCTGAGGGACTGTAGCTACACATGCAGAGGAGGATGGGTGATTTCAGAGTCCGACGGGTGTGCTGAGCGACTGAGAGCTAAAGGAGATGCAACACAGGCGAGGAGAGGGAGAGGGAGTGACGGAGGGCTTTATATGTCAGCCCGGTGATACCAGCGTTTTTATGGCCGAATATTTTTCCTCTTGTCAGAGCTGGATAAGGAATCACCATAAGGTTGGGGAGCATGAATATTGCCCTTGAGGGCCCACTGTGGCTGCTCCTGTTTATGGTTGACTAGCAATCAGCCACCGATTCAGGACCCGCAACCCCTCATCCATCCATGTCAGCAATTAATCAATTAAACGGGCGGTGGGGAGGAGTGGGGATCGGCTAGGTGTGTTAATACAATAGCCTGTTAAGGTTGATGTAATTTCATCACTAATGTCACCCATTCATCACGGCTTATTATCTGTTTCGCATAGACATTGGTCAATATCACTTCATAAATCTGTGAATCATGTGGATCTTGTGATATTAAGCCTGAAGGATGCCACGAGATGATGGACTACGGAGAATGAGTGCCAAATTTAACAGGCTTACTGAAACAAGCGGCAAATATAACGTGATGTATTATAAAACCGGAGTGGAGATATCTTCTGTAAAAAGAAAACAGAGCCCTATTCATAAAGAATATAGCTAAAAACAGTCATCTGAGAACACTTTTGTCCTTGGATATACAAACCCTAATTCTAAAAACGCTGTGTAAATCAAGACATAATGCAATGATCTGCAAATCCTTTTCAGCCTATATTCAGTTGAATGTATTACAAAGACAAGATATTCAATGTTCAAACTGAGAAACTTGATTGTTTTATACAAATATAAACTCATTCCGATGTTGATACCTGCAACACGCTCCAAAAAAGTTTGGACAGGAGCAAGTTTAGCACTGTGATACATCACCTTTTCTTTCAAAGACACTCAGGAAGTGTTTAGGAACTCAGGACACTAATTATTGAACTCCTGAAAGTGAAATTCTTCAGTCCAGTGTGTTTTTTTTTTTTAAATAAAGAACGTGTCTGGATGTGACGTGTCTGCATGGCAGCATATGTCACTCCAAAACCTATATGTACCTTTCAGCATTCCTGGTGTCTTCTCAGATTTCCTAGTTCAACTGAATACAAGTCAAAAAGTTTTGACAAGTCACCGCCTTCTGCTTTTCTTTACGTCTTGCAAAGCTTCTCAACTTTTTTTGAAATTGGGATTTTCTTAATATACAAATCTCAAAACTGTTCTTATACTGTAAGACTGCTAAGAGTGGAGCAAGAGAAACCTTCATTCTGTCTGTGATTAATCTTCGTGGGTTGAAAATAACAATAAAATTAACACCCACTATGGATCATCGCCTGCCCCCAGAGCCCACAAACATGACGTTAGAGACATCCTTCCTGTTTAAACCACGATGTAGGATCTACAGTCTTTTAATATAATAGAAAAGGCACGTCTGTGTGTTTGTGTGTCCAAGTGTGTAAATAGATGGTAGTGTGTAGGAGGAGGCCCTGTCCGCATGTGTGCCTGGTATGAGCATGTGTGGGCCAGACCACATGTGATACACAAAGTGAGAGCGGTATTTGGCGTACCGATGGATATGAAGCCTTGTATCACTAACAGTGTTTTCTGGACTCGAGCCACTGACAGCAGACAGTTTGTGCCAGTATTTCATAACTTGAAATGTCACCGTTTTCAAGGCCAAGATATCCGCAAACTTACAAAGGCTCAGTGTTTCTCTGAGATTTTCATTACAGTTATGGAGACAAAACACTGGGACAATGGACCCTGGGCTGGTATGGAACATGTTATAATCTTACTATCGCTTTACACTCCTGTTTTCTGTTTCCAAACCACTTTTCTAATTATCTTTTTTCCCCACCTATGGCTCCCGTTTCACACCCAGCTGTCTTTCCTGGTCTTGCTGGGTTAGGAGTTGTTTATGTTGTGGCCTTGTAAAGCCATAGAGACACTTGAAGTGATACTGCGGGGTTTCCCCCAGTGCACTGCAAGCCCAGTGGCCCACCAGGCCTCAGTTGACCTCCGCCACCAGGCCAAAACATTTGAGAATTTTACTTTTGCTGGATGTTTTTTTTTAAACAACAGTAACAATGAGTGGGCGCACTTAGAAACAGATATATTGGTTGGAGAGTAGGGCTGCAACTAATCATTATTTTCGTTAATGATTAATCTGCCGATTGCTTTTACTATTAACTGATTTCAAAAAATTTTCCAGACTCCGAAATGACATATTTAAATTGATTCTTGCACAACTCACACTCCAAAACCAAAAGACTGTTCATTTACTCTCATAAATAACAAAAAAATGCAGCAAATCCTTAATTCTAAGAAGCTGAAGCGAGCAAATGTTTGACATTTTTGCTTGAAAAATGACTGAAACAATTATTAATAGTGCAAGTGCAATTTATTATGTACAAGAGTTGCAAATTAGCCTTGGCTAGAAACCCAACAAGCAACACATCTGTATCTTGTTACTGTATCCTGCTACTATGTTTGCTGCGTTGTCCCTGACAAAGAAACTAATAAATAAAATAGTTGGTGACTAATTTTCTTTCTATGAACTAACTGACAAATCCTTGCAGCTCTATTGGAAAGTTCACCAGCAACATCTGCTGGTTAAATTTATTGATTATATATTAATCAATTATTTTACATGTCAAGAATGTGGTTGTCAGATTCTTTCAAAAGTGTACTATAGTGACTGATTTTTTAAAATGTGTGTTTAATAAATGACTTACGTATAACTACACATTATGTGGTAATTTTCACAAATCTCCAGTCCGCTTTTAGCACCGACTTAATGCAGGGCCCTATGAAATCTGCGTTGTCTCAATTCTGCGATCCCAGCCATGATTATCACAGAAACTACAGGTCCCCTGCTTCCTGCTGCCATCGGTCTGTCACTGGCCAACACCTGGCCCCTGTCAAAAAAGTCACAAAAAAGATACCTACCTCCAGGAATAACAACTTCGCTTGGGGAAACCCTGTGCCAGGCTACAAAAATGAACTTGACTTGACCTAACAACTACTCATAACCATAATCCACGCACAATTGTTTGGAATCTGATCAAATTGATTCATTAGACTCTAGAGCTTACCTCTGACAAGCTGCACAGTGTTGATTAATTCTACAATAAATACGGTGTGTAATCAAACAAACTACATCATATCCATCATATCAATTGGACAGCACGGACTGGCTGACATCCAATTTTTAACAGGAGGCCAATACCTGCCCTGTATATCGGTCTAATGCCACTAACAGCTTCAGTCAGACACAAAGAGCCTCAGTTCCACCGAAGCCAAGATTTCCCCAGCACTCCCAGCAGGTACATCAGCTCAATTATGATGATGGCAATGACTGATTGCATTTTACCTCTCCCCTGTTCCCCCAATAAGTCTGGCCATCACAGAGAGAGAGAGAGAGGCAAGAGGAGAAAGAGACAGAGACAGAGACCGAGAAAGCAGCGTCATCTCCGGTGAGCCACAAGCATCCCAGATGCCAGTCTCCGGGACGGTATCAAACATCTCGGTGGCAGACTCACCATGAAAATAATCTATACCTACAGGAAGTCAATTAAAAAGTGCCAGGGGAGATTAAGAGCAGCGTGACAGCTTTTCGTCAGGCCACGGGTTCGTCTGGGAGAACCAGCGTGTCTGCTGCGAGTGTGTGCAAGGTAAAAAAAAAAGTGTGTGTGTGTTGGTAGTAAAGACGATGTTGGAGGTGGCGGCGGCAGCGGAGGGAGGAGACCGTTGCCGAACACCCTTAAAAGCCCCCTCATGAATATTAAAAAGGCCTTTGGCAGCCGGCAGCTCCGCTACAAGTTTGCAAACCAGCGTAATGTGTCTGTTTGCGCTGGGAAAGGACTCAGTTCGGATATCAATTAAATCAAGCGTTGTCAGTCTGATGGCCCTCTCAATGGAGGGACAGCCCATTCCCCTCTACACATCAGCTCAGCTTTGTGTCAACCATCCATCTCTCATCCTCCCCTTCCCCTTCCCCTTCCTCCCCTCTCCCGGTTGCCATCTTCATCAGCCCCGACCGACTCCCTCTCTTCCACTCCTCCTTCTCTGTCTCTCAAGCAGCCGGTAACTGAATGCACAAATTACTCTCCCCTCCACCTTTAACTCCCACTAAATCTTTCCCCTTTTCCACTTTGCTGAGCTGGGATATTTTATTCCTCCATCAAATATGCATCCCATTAATTAAGTTAAATTACTCCTGACTGCCAAATATCCCCTGCCCCGATGGGTGTCAACACAGAAATGCATGACTGTGAACCTGCAATGACACGGCCCCAACACTTAAACATGAGTTACGGCCTTTTCCAGCTCCATCCATGGGCAGATTACCAGACACTTTGGGCTGCTGGAATTAAGCGCCGTTTGCTCCTTCCCCTCCACCCAGCTTTTTAATAAGTGCACAATGGATGACACTCGCACTTCTGACAATGAGAGGACTGATATTTTAATTACACCCCTTTTTTCATCTGCCTTCCTCTTCATCTTTTAATTGCTGTTGTTAATCACTCATTAACTTCCCCCTCTTTATTTTTTTCTCCTACAATATACCTATGACATGATTAGCTCTATAGAACGGATTGTTCAGCAACATTTTTTTTTAACAATTCAACTACTTTGAAGGATAAAGTTTCCACTTCTTTTGTGGGGGCCCTGGTTTGGGGTGGAAGGTGCAAACTTTACTCATGTTTCTCTAACGAATGGAGCTAATTTGCCTTTGTTGGCTGATGTTAATCGCTAGAGGGTAAATTTAATAAATGCTATCTAGATAAGGTCTTTTAAGGCAAAATTACTACGACTCTATTCTTACCACAAACTTCATCTTTGTCCTGCGAGTCCTGCAAGTAGAGATGATGACAACTTTATCCCTTCCCGATTCTGATACCTTAACTTTCGGCCAATACTGAATACCGATCCGATCTGATACCAGTGTGTTAAAAAATAAGAATGATTAATTTTCTTTTTAGCAGCTGTACTAACCCTGTATGGAGAGTACACAAGTAAACAGCACAGTCCTGTTTCAGGGTTAATAAATTATCTGCAAGTCCTGTGTGAAATAAAAAATCAATGTTTATTTAGTTAAAGTTTGGTCACATTGAACATTTTCTAACCTAAATGATTCATTTTTCATTCAAAAATGGCAGAAAATTTTGTTTTCAGCCTCTCAAATATGGAGATTTCCCACTTTTCTTTGTTTATCATCATAACAAACTGAATGTATTTGGGTTTTGGACATTTTTTAGGCACTGCAGCCCAAGATTAAACATGAAAATTAAAATTAGTCTTTGTCATCATTTGATAACCACTAATAAATAATACAATTTGTACACAGGTTTTTAGCGAGTTTTTTAGCCCGTATCTGAGGTGATCTATCTTTCAAAACTGGTAGTGTAGTATAACTTAGTGTAATATACCTTACATGTAGTATAATTTACTTCCCTACACTGATTCTGATTCCTTAACTTTGCTCATCAGGCAAAACTGAGCACTGGTCCAATACCACTGCATTAAAAAGAAAATATATTATTTTTTAGCAGCTGTACTAACCCTGTATGGATAGTATGAAAGTAAGTAGCAGGGTCCCGTTTTGGCCTTAATAAATTACATGGTATCAGATCTGTACACTGACTTGCATACTCGCCAATACCGATGCCAGCATTTTAGGCAGCATCTGAGTCATTTTCCAATACTAGTAATGGAACAACCCGACCTGCAAGTTGAGATTTAACAAAAACAAAAGTGATAAAAAGCTGCAAAAGGCTGAGACCACAAGAAGTTTAATGTTTTAGAAAAGAAGCTAGTGAGATCATACACAGTGCAGACGATAGCCTCTTAACTTAGACGGTCCTCCAGAGTAGTATAACTTACCATCATAAGCCTATGTGCTGTGTTGGCTCCCTGGCTTAACTACTGATGTTGCCGTTTAGCGTCTGGACCCAATGTTTGTTTTTGTTTGTCTTTGATTAAAGTGAAATGCTCTGATTATGAAGCCCCCGGGCCCCTGTTGTGGGCCCAGTAAAGAATATGAGACTGTTATTAAAACCTAATAGGACTGATCTGCTGACAGAGATTTCTCTCTTTGTCTCTTGCTTCTCAGAGATGCTGAGTGGGGTCCCACTCAAACTCTTCAAAAGCGTTCTTTCACCAACATGAGACTGACTGAGCAAACAGACTTTATCTCCCACAAGTAACTGTGCTGTGTAATTTGAAACACAAAATTTAATAGCATTCATCGCCTTTCTGCTGAGCATTGGGCCTACAATCCAAACTCGACTAATGAAGCCATATGTTTGTTGTCATGTCTTCAGCAGAGAGACAAATCTGCGAGGACACGTCACTTGTGAGGAAATAAAGTTTGACAATCCGGCTCCAGAACAAGTATAAAAAGTGTAAAACTGTACGCTGGTGGATTTATACTGATACATCGAAGCTGTCTAGAATTGATTTCTCTCTCTCCTCTCTTTTTTCCTCTCTTGGCTTTTTCTGTGTGTGCATGTGTGCCCGTGCACGAGTGTGTTTCTATTGCAAAAAACATTAATTTTACAAACATCAGCCCAAGGCTACTAAACACATCCAATCCATTATGCTGCGCTTTATCGTGTTATGGGGGGTAACGGGCTGTAAAGCTGTCTCGGTCATAAAGAGCGATCGCAGAGTGCCGAGTCAAACCAGAATGCCGAGCTCTCCAAGCCATACGCAGCCCTCGTTATCATCAGAACAGCTCCGTCACATACTTAACCTTTCCAGACCAGCCTTTCTGCATTATTTTCCAAATGACCTTTAGCGTTACTTATTTCATTTCCGATAATGGCACACTAAATTTAGTTAAATGCATCAGAGCAAAATGTGTTTATTTTGGTGAAGGGGACTACACTGACTGACAAGGACCATGTTCCCAGGCGCAAACTCGTAGGTGTCCGAAGCAGTAAACATCAATACATCTTCCAGATGGGGATAAACACCATGCCCTGTGTCTGATGAACGCTAATAAATCAGATGGATCAAAACAAGTGAGAACCACACACATTTAAATAAGGACTGCACACACCAGTCATATAAATATGTGGTTGCTATTTTATCTATACAGAAGTTGAGGGATGCACTGGAGGACACAACCCGTGGGTCAAGATTAGTTCGCACACTTTTAGGGCTGACAAAGAAAATTACGAGGTTTATTTAAACACAAAAAAAGATTGCGGGTAGTTTGCCTTGAGGTGGTCATACTTCATTTTTATATTTTCTCACTTTACACGCCTCCAACTGCATATTTACAGGCGTCTGAAGGTTGATAAAAGCACTAATGAAATATGCAAACACAAAAGGCTTATTGAATCTGAATCGTCTGAGGAAAATATTCAGTGTTTACATCTGTTGTGTGTTAATGAATTCCGAATTCCGGCTTTCGGTTCCTGCCAACACATGGTGCACGCTCTCGGTCGCACACGCAGCTAAATCATTTAGGACATTATGAGCTTTCAAAAGGTCTAACTCTAACATTTAATGCGCAGCTTCCCCCAAAGCTGTTGTATCACAGACACAATCCCTCAGTGTAAGGAGCAGTGTGCTTCATGCCCTTGCTGTATGAGCGGAGAGGAGGGGGCTGGGGTGGAGGGATCTTAGCAAAATCGCTAATGTACGTGATGATTAAGTGTAACTCAAATACCGAGTGTGTTGTTCATGGGCCTGACAGGCAGTAATTTGGTGTATTATATTCTGCGGTTTTAATTGCACGCCACCAACGTGTCCCTCTGACACGTTATGAAGCGATGATGTACAATTATTTCGGGGCGGCGGGAGATCAGTGGAGTGACATTATAATCATCCTCATAGGGATCCCTCTCTTCATCTGCAACAACCATTAATGTTTAAATGGGAGGAAAAAAAAACATAAAAATAGTTCTCAGGGAGTTCTAACCAGAGTATGTTTGAGGATTATAGAGAATCACGTCAGGGGAGAAGGAGAGGGGTGTGGATAGACAATAGAGGGGCTGAGTTAAGTGACGGCTTTCTCTGGATAAGCAGCAAGCTAAGATGCTCCTCCACTGTCACTGCCAGGCCTCACACTACTCATACAGGCCCGGGCATTAAGGCACATTACAGCGGATGAGCCACGCAGGGCGGAACTGATGGGCTATTCTGGGAACAGACCAGACAATCTCACAAGACAGGGGGGACATAAAAACCCTGACATGAGCCAGCCCCATCCTGTTAACAGTCAAATCACACACGCAACACCCAACATGAAATCATGACTATATATACTCTCTCCAACACTAAGTCAAGAAAACTGAGACGAGGAAAGGAGGGGAGGGAAAAAAAACACAATGCAGCCTCCTCCACAGAGAAACTTTAACACGTCGCAAACTTTTCGTGTTGTGAGAAAGCAACGCTTTTTAAGTTTTGTTCAAATTCCTGAAGTGACACGAGGAAATGGGCAGCTTATGACCCATAATCATAAAACGGCGGTCCACAAGAGGACAATCCACGTCCATGATAGTGTTAATACTTCTAAGGGCCGGGCTGAGATATTAAACCAATGCCTCAAAGCATTTACACTGTTTATGCATAATTTAACACCTACAACAGCACTGGATGTCCATTGCATCTTTGGGGAGGACGAGAGGCGGGAGGGTGGAAATGCTGAATCCAGGGCCTTTCTGTTAGATGATGGAGGAGAGGAGGAGGAGGCTCATTAAGTGGCCGGGCCCCACTGTGGACAAAACACGCCGGGAGGAAGCGCAAGAATCTGCCGTCTCACACGCTGGAGGATTTTTTTTTTTTTTTTAACCAATTAAATATGAGAAATCTTATCTTGCATGCTAACAGCCAATTTGTGTTTTTCTGCTGCTTTTGCACCTTAAGAGTTCTTTATAGGCAAATTAAGACAGATCAGTCTGTTTCAAAATAAAGACAGAAATAGGCAAACAGATCGGTGGAAACATGGACAAACAGATGTCTGGTGGAAGTGGGAGAAACGGCGAGGCAGAGACAGAAAGCCTATAAAGTGTTAGCGATGATGAGCGAGGCACTGACCAGCCCGCTCAGGTTTGATTGGCGGCACGGTCAAGGGTTCCAATCTGTCCTGGCCTTGCATTTGCATTTGTTAATTAAATGCCACAACAATATGATCTTTAACTATCAACAAGTTCCCCCGCCCCGCTCCTGAGAAGAGACCGGCGGCAGCGAGCTGAAGCCAAAGTGAGGTGGACAGCAGAGGTGGAGCACATCCATTCGCTCGCCGTGTCAGAGCCGAGGTAATCTTCTAGTCTGAGGGTTTAACAAGGGAAACATGGCAATCGATGGCAGTGGTAGGGGGGGGATTTTTTTTTAAGGCAAGGAAAAGAAAGAAAAAGGACACAAACAGTATGCTGAGGTGATGTTCTCACAAAATGGCAAGAAACTAAACAACAAAACTCCATGTCGCAATGAGGCCCAGGAGTGAGCACAAAATAAATGAATGAAATCCACATTTTATTTTGTAAACTAGAATTTACATCCATGTCTGTCCAGACTCTTATATGTGTAAAAAGATTTTAAAGGAATTTAATTAAAAATGTATGAGATGTTTGTTTTTTTTAACATGGAAAATTAAAGTTATCACTATATTGACATGTATCATTCTAGTGAATAATTTCAGTGAGAAACATGGCGTCTTCACTTAGAGACACTATTTTCACAGAGGAGAACAGAGGACTGACAAAGAGCTGAACATTATGATGTCACGATGAAGTCGACTTTTGACCTTTTGGGTATAAAATGTCATCACCTCATTTGTGTAAAATTTCATCAGAATTAGCGTATGAATTCTTGGGTTATGTGAAAAAACAGTGAGCTTGAGCTATAACAGGGTTCGGCAACCTGCATTTCCAGAGCTACATGCGGCTCTTTTGACCCTCTCCAGTGGCTCCCTATTACGTTTTTATTTATTTTACAGTATTATTATCATTTAATTTTTTGGTTTATTACAACATTTTATTTTTCATTAATCACTGTTGCAGGCCTGAAGTGATTGTTACATTCTTCAATTGTAAAAATGTGTAGCATATACAACAATTTAAAAAAAAAAAAATGTTTTAATATTTTGTCAACTAAAATGTGTCATGGCATACGTCTACAGCTTGGTGCCAGTAACTAGTCTTGAGTCTCCCTCTGCAAGCTATGGATGTCAATTTAAAAAAAAAGAAAAGTCTCAGAGAAAAATAAAGAATTCTAAAGCTGCAGCTCCAGACATTTTTTTTTCTTTTTTGTCAAAAATGCAAAAATGGCTCTTTTGAGAGTAAAAGTTGTAGACCTATGACATCTGACCACCAAAGTCTAATCAGTTCATCCTTGAGCCCAAGCGGACATTTGTGCCAGATGTGAAAAAACTCCATCCAGGTGGTCCTGAGGAAATGGGATGGACTAGAGGTCACAATGACCTTGCCCTTTGACCACCAAAATATAAATCAGTTCGTTCTTGAGTCCAAATGGATTGTTTGTACCAAGTTTGAGATATCACATCCCCAAGAATGGGATGGTCATGAGGTCACTGTGACCATGAACTTTGATCCCAAAATCTAATCAGTTCATCACTGGATATGAAGTGGATATTTGTACCAAATTTGAGAAGAAGAAGAAGAAGAAGAAGAAGAAGAAGAAGAAGAAGAAGAAATTCCCTTGACACGTGAGATATTGTGCTCACAAGAACAGGATGGATGGACGGACAAGCCAAAAACATAAAGCCTCCAGCTACAGCTGTCACCGGTGCAGAGGCATAAAAAACAGCCCAAGCATAGTTTTGTATAAACCAAAATGATTAACAGAAAAACAAATATCTGAAAAAACTTTTTTTTTTTTTGGTTACATGAATGTTATGTATTCTCTTCATTAGTATCCGCAGGAGGATGCAGAACTTAATCGCACTATAATCTCACTTTACACATTATACCTGAAACATGGCCTCCATTAGCGACGTGCATTAGACTCAGGTTAAGGACACATCGTCAAACGTGAAAAGTTTGGGAAGGGGAGCGGGCTATGTGTATGTATGGCTCTGGCCTTAATGAGGGTGTTTCTGGGGGTTTCTTTGTGTTTGCTGCTCTTTAGTCAAGAGGAGGGATGGCCTGGTGATCAGTCAGTACTGAAAGCACACACAGGGCCGATTTGTCACCAGTGGCTGGCACTGGCAGCACACAGCTCCTCCATCCGCATGATTTGTGAAACCAGGGGCTGTATTTAGTAGTCCCATTTAAAGGCATATTGGAGAACCGCTCCGTATGTATGTGTGCGTGGATGTGTGTGTATAAGTAAAGCTAGACGCTTGGTCAAAAGCCCAACACATTTGCAGCACTTGGGAGAAGAGGGTTTTCAGCTGGAGGGCTTGTGAAACATGAGCCTTTCCTCTCATTAAAGGAGAAGCTGTGTTTAAACCAAAGCTTGTTTGCTCCTGCTGTAATATGTTTGCGAACATCAGCGGGAGCAAATAAACACATTCGCTCTGCTCGGCTTTAGAGGAACAAAATCGGCCCGCGACTGAACTAAATGGAACGGTTTACACAGAATTACACAGAGGGAGAAACTAATAACTCTACATATGTCTTCATCTTAGCGAGCGTGTAGCCGCAGAAGCTCGATGGCACAAAGCTGGAAATCCCACAATTTACTCTATTCCCCGACTGCATGTTAAACAGCTTAACACGTCCATTTGAACATGGCAAGGCAGTGAGGAGGTCTACCACGGGAATGAAACGAGCTGAACACAACATATGGTCTACATGTAGGGGGTACAAGGTAGTGGGATAATAACTTTACTCTTGCACTACTGGGTATTTATAGGCTTGTGGTTACCTACATAAACTTCCAATTAGGAGTATTTGTACAGCTGAAACAAAAAAGATGGTAAAATAAACTCTGTTTCTATTACCTTTAATTTGTAAGGAAAAGCTGACTGGTAGCACATTTGTCTTTTTAAGAACGCCCTGGGAGCAGTTAAAGGTTAGAGAGAGGGGTTTTTTTTATACATTAACATGAGACCATTACCAACATTTTTTGATTGTTGTTGGACTGCAGCCAGCGTTTGTCAATATAAAATACCTTTAAAATGATTGTCTTCTAGCCTAAATAAATAATAGCAGAAGTCTTTATAGCTTCAATCAGAATATTAAATATGCCTTTCATGTTTTTACTTTATTGTTCATACCACATACATTGATGTGTTCTCACCTTTTTGAAGCAGCGCGAGATTCTTACATACACACACAAGTGATCTTTGATCTTCGGATTAGCGGTTCTTTTAGGGAACGTGTGGAAGGTTTTACTGTTCTTTTAACAGACTGAAAATCTCGCAATTTTGAAAAGGAATCTACACATGATTAGCAGCGCTTCTCTTATTGTGGTTTGGGCGGGGGTTAAATTGGACTGAATTGTAAATTAGCTTGAGACAAATGCATTTTAAAGTGGGCTGTGCAATAGATAATTAGAGCAGATCAGTCCTCAGAGACCAACATGAAACCGTCCTGTACCTGACGGAGGAACACGACCATGCTCTGGCTCTCGCCGGTGTTTGCTTCTCAATTTCAACTCTGTTCTGGAAACTACACCAAATTATACCGCTCTAGACTATAAGTTATTCTATACCACTATATTAGCCTCATATGAGACATATATAGAGGAAGATCGTCATGTTATGGTCTCAATCAGTGGTTCTCAACCTTTTCGAGTCACTACCCCTCCCAGAAAAATCTGTTTGGTTTCCACGACACATTACATCACTCTTACAGGTGATGTAATGTAAAAATCGTTCTCCAGAACTAAAATTCAGCACCACTGGAGATCAAATTGGGCTGTATGTGGCCCATAAACTAATATGAGTTTGCCACCCCTGATCTGAACGTTTATTTATTGGTCCCAGACTTACCTGATCAGGCTGAATATATTCTCACGTTGGCTGTTTCTAGCCTAGTAACAATATTAGTTTAACACACACATAAACACACACACATACACACACACTTAACTACTTGTACACTAGTTATTAAAGGGTGGAAAAGTGCCAGGCTTTCATTTTGAATGTTCACTTCTCTAATGATATGACCACCCTCCACGCTTACATAAGTTGTTTTCGATCCTGTCTAAAGTTTGTTCTTGTTACTCACCCACAGATGTCGCATTTGTACTCTCTCATGCCGAGGTGTCTCTTGACGTGGTTCCTGGCGTCTCCCAGCTGAGCGGTCGCAAAGTTGCAGATCTTACACATGAAGGGCTTGGATCCTGCAAAACAAAAGTATGGAGAGCTCATATATCCAACAATAATATTATGTTTGAAAGAAAGAAGTGGCAATTTTAATAAAACATGACTGAATAACCGCTGAGCAGAAATTTGATTTTACATTACAGATCATTTGTCAATGCCAGGCGTGTACGACTGTTATTAGTTCTGTGCTACGACTTCAACCTACTCCACAGCCACAAAATGACTTCAGAATTATAAAAACAGATGCCTTTGCTACAGTCCCCATAAAAACTACAGTCACACTCCAAGTGCCAGGCGTCTCTTCTTTCACTCTCTATCTATCCTTGTCACTCTCCTTCATCTCTTACCTACTCTTCCTTTGCCTGTGGACGCGTAAATTGGATTCCAAAGGTCAGGGCGAATACGTAAATCAATTCTGTGTGCGCTCACTACCTCCCATTCCATCATTAAAGCGCTAATCACTCTGGCGGGCTTCGCGGGGAGGTTTCTCCCTAATTATTGTCATTAATAAGTCCAGAGGGCGGGGTAGCGTTTGAGAGAGTGGCAGAGCCTCTGCCTGCAATCAGTCATTTAAGAGCAGAGCTGCGAGGGCTGATGCCTCCGCTATCTGCGTGACGCACAAACACACTGGCTCAAGTTAAAAGAGGGAACTTGGTTACTCAGAACTGAGGACATAAAAATAGTTGTTGATGTCAGACAGAATCAGTTACTCATGTCCAGGTTCCTACACCTTTTACATAGGCGCATTCAAGCATTTTCAAGCTTTTCCAGCACCTTACAGCAGTGGTAAATTAAGCTTACATACTTATATACACACAGTATATATGCTCAAAATTATGTCACCTGTCTGTAAGTAGACTTGGCATCATATATAACCTGGCTGAGCCGATATTAAACAATCACTAGACAAAGAACTTTTCAATAAAATCTTCTCTGCTTTACTATTGATTGCTTACACCACAGTGTGAGCAGTATACAATCCTAAAACATAAAATAATCTAGTGGACCAAAAAATCCTCTGCTGGCTATGATCCACACAGAGGAGAAACCAAAACTTCCACCATGGCCTGGTCAGTGAGTGATCACACAGATATATGATTCATAGTAAGAGATTATGACAAGACAACAAATGGGGATTGTATAGATTCTGTGGTCTTAAATTTGCTACAATTTTAGTTACAGGAAGGAACGAACGTTCCACTAAACATTATGAGGAATGTCATTTAAATGTGAAGCAAGTGACATCATTTAGCCTGCAAATTTTCTAGCTAACATTAAACAAATATACTGTATAGTCAACTCAAGTTTAACATGAGCCTAATCGAAAGTTCCCACTATAGCTTAACCAAAAACCATGGTGACAAGCTGCACGTCCTTTTTGCAGACTTCACAGGAGGCCGATCGCGGATTTGGCCCTCGATTCACTCATGACTTCTATTTTTCAACCTCCAGGCATGTTATCATCTGTCGCCACTCACTGTTCCATCAGCACACATCAAAAAAGACACACAGATCGTACTAGTGCCAAGTGTAGCCATATGTGTCGACTCAGAGTGGCTAGAGAGGATCAAGCGTATCCGTTTTCATTTTATGAGACAGGCAAGCAATTAGGTTCTCTCCAACTTATTTTATTTCTTTATCTATACAGACAGAGAAAAAGTCAGAGAGCGACTTATTGTGGGAGTAATGCAATTCCAATTTCAAGCAGTTTCAAGCACTTTATCCAAAATCCAAGCACTTTTCAAACCTTGACAACACCACATTCAAATTCAAGTATTTTCAAAAATGTAGTTTCTCAGTCTCTACATTCAGCCAAATAATTTACTAAAGCCTCCACTTGTTCTCAAAAATTAAACATATGCATTTGGCAAAGATAAAACAGATATTCTGTTTGTCTGGCTGAGCCAGACTTTGGCCAGAATCAGATAGGGCGACACTGCAATCTTAAGTGGCTGCCTGGTATGATATGATATCCACATACGCATCTTTGAGCAAACCCTCGCCCTCTCGCAGTGAATATCCCAAGACGTTCTACAATATTTATTCCAGGGGCAGCCGCTGATTTGATTAAGCACTTTGTGTAGATTACTAATTCGTTCATACACGGTTCACTTGCTGTGAGCTGGAAGTACGACACATCGAATTTTAAGCCGGTAACGAAGATTGAAAGGCAAGCTTGTGCTAACAAGGCCTATAAACACAGGGGGCGGGGGGTGGGGTCGTCCACACATGGGCAACAGCAAAGCCAGCCTCTTCATTTCACATGTCCCTACAGTATACTACACACACACACACACACACATCACTGCACACAGTTGCAAAGCACACACACCAGAACAAATAAAGGCAGATACACACATAAAAACCCTATACATAACTACACACTTCACACCTAAATGTGCAGACACTTTCACACACACACTAAAAAAAAATAAAAAAAATCACGCAACACAATCATCAACACCCGTAAAAACCAAAAAGACTGACGTACACACTCACACCACACCCACCATCACACCTACACAGACCTACAAATCTAGATGCAAAACCCCACCTCACACCTATGCATGTGCATACAGACACACACATTAAATTCGCAAGACATAATCACCCATGGACAAACAGACGGAGAGACAATCATTCTCTCACTCATACACACACACACACACACACACACACACACACACAACCTAAAGTTGAGGTGAGAGCGAGGCGTGTGGGGAGCTGATTTGTCCAGATGGCTGGCTGAGTATGAGACATGGCAGAAAGGAGAGAGATGTAACGTCCCTCAGTTCTCACATCTTATCACATTAATACTCCACCACTCCACTTAAACAGCCTCCGTGAAACTGAAATTGACCATCAATGCGGTGTCATGTTAAATTAATATTGCCATCCACATAGGGGCGATGTGGCTCCCTCACATCCCAGATGAGACAGGGAATGACTAATTCATTTCCTGAGAGGAGAGAGGAACCTCATGCAATGTTTCACTACACACACACACACACACACACACACACACACACAGACAAGGTGATGTCTTAAGCCTTAAACATGCCACATGCTCCATATCATAGCCTTGGTTTTCATCTTAAGGTTTGGAGGAAGAGAATAATGCATTAGAATTGTTAGGTTTCTTTCTACCACTAGCAAATATACAATGTTAGCACATTGAAGTGTCCCACTTTTTAGCCGCAGGTTGGCTGCAGTCCTACGAGCATGACAAGTTATCATAACCTGTCATACAAACGGTTGCACATATCCAGTCCAAATTTATTTTTACCTTGTCACCTTGTTTTCAATTATAGCATCCTAACAATAGATCTATTTTACATTACAGGAAGTGGATTAGAATGTGCATAATGTAGCACCATAAGTCACAGAAATATTAAACATGATCCTATACAGGGGAATTTCACCCGTGCGCCCCAACACAAAACATGTCACAAATATTCTGTAACTGAATGCAAGAGAGGAGAACAAGTGAAAAGCATCCCTCCCTCCTCTCAAACACAAAGTTCGAAAGCATCTGTGAACAGTTTTCAGTAAATTAAAAACACACACCATCTAAGTTCTGCCTCTCACATTAAAACAAAAGCAAAAGACAATGAAAAAGATAATGTACACAAATAAAAAATATATTTTCAACATCTTAATGCAGAAGTGCCACAAATTATAGCCTTAAAGGGGATTTATTGAGGTCTCCCCAAATACACGCTAAAAATGTCTAAATGTAAGCAGCATCTTTCATTAGACCACCACTTTTTTCAATGTCCAGTTTCTATCGAAAATTCTCAAGCTCAAGTCGAAATAAACCCAGTGACATCAACAGATTTTTTTTTTCAAACTTAAGTAAGTTTCCTCCAGAGCCACAGAAGTCATGACAACTGTTTACACCAGCTGATTAGTAGTCCTCACGATGAACAAACTGAACCTCATGTTAAACTGGCAGAGAAGCACTACAGATGTGTTTTCATTTCGTCATTCATACTGGAAACACACACCTGTTTGTAAAGTATTAGTTGGAAATGTATGTAAGGTTGATTTATGGGGGATGGGTGTCTTGGCTACCCGAATATCCCACTGATGGTCAATAAGCAGAACAAAGGGATAAATAAGTACCTCAAATAGTTAAAGACAACCCCCCCTTCCCTCAGGTAGAAAAAGAAAAAACTCAACAGATGTTAACCTTTCCAAAACATAAGACAGGTTAGGTCAGAGCAGTAAAGAGTACTGCACCACTGGGATTTGTCATTTTACAGCATTAACAGTACAAATGACAATGTAATAGGGAAACAAGTTTACACCCAGTGATTCCTATCAATATAAAGATGATAAATTACACACATTTTCTGATAGGGACATTATTTAAAAAGCGACAAGCATCACCAACACAATTTACTGCACAGCTATGTTACAGTCATTATCCTAAAGAAGACAAGGCCAACAAAGAACTCTTTCATTCCTGGGATCCAACTTCCTGAGAGTTCTTAGTGTTTCAATAACATGGTCTCAATCAGGTGAAATTACTATTACCAAATGAAGATCTGAAATATAATAGATGCTGGCATAGAGATATGATAGGACACCGATGATGGAAGCTGAGGAGAAAATTGTGGCTTCGCACACACTGAGGTGGAGCTGCAAGACAGTGTCCACGTCGTTTCATCTTTTCGCTTGGAGAGAGCGAAAAGATGAAACGAAAACTGTTCTTGCGATGGAGTTAATAGCCGCTGTTCACGTTCACCAGCGCTGTCACTGGGGTTTATCCTCCCCGCCATCCTTAGGAGAGTCTGTTGTTTAAAAAAAAGTGTCCTCACAAAGTTTGGCAAGCCCCCCCCCCCCCCCCCCCCCCCCCCCCCCCCCCCCCCTCCC
>JAJHUR010076425.1:0-20719 GCA_027495735.1 Lutjanus campechanus | reverse complement strand
AAGAGAAATAGGAGCTTTCCACAAATAAGAACAGCATAAATGAAAGTGGAGATGTAATCTCATAAACAAGAACATAACTCAACAGAATAAAAAGAGGTAAACCTAAAAAAAAAAAAAAAAAAAAAGAAAACAAAGTATTCATCATTTGAAACCTCAGAATATGCCCTTGACTTGAAGCCATCTGTTGGGACCTCAGTGTCACAGCTTTCATTTTCTTAAGTAACACTAAGTAAGTGACCTCAAAACTCAAGAATTATGACACAGGGTAGAATTATGAACACATATAGACGAATCCTTAATAAGAAGAAAGTGGTGGCTCAACATTAATCATCAGTATTTTAACCTCCAATTCTTACAGCTTTAAGCAATCTGACTTTGGCCACACAAGGTGACTGGCATACATACTAGGTATAGCCCCGTTTACACTGGACAAAAAATAAAAAATAAAAACACTAACACCTGGCTTTTGTCTTCAGTGGGAAAGGGTACAATCTGCACTCAGTCCCAAGTGAAATGACTGCAGTAGTCAATGGTATTCATCGGTTCCAGGTCAAATCGGCAGTGATGGAAACATCACACCAGGGGGGACACGCTTTTCGCGCTTTTCATGCCAAGGAAGTGAAGGCTTGTTGCATCTGTTTTGCTTTTAAATATATAGTTTGGGCTTTTACGCCTTTAATAATAGGACAGCTGAAGTGAGGACAGGAAAGGGGGAGAGAGAGCGGGGGAATGACATGCAGCAAAGGTCCACAAGTGGGAGTCAAACCCACAGTTGCTGTAGAAGACTCTACCAACTGAGCTACCAGGCCACCGGGTTGTCGCATCTTTTCCTTGTTTTTCATACACATGTGCTGCTTGGCTTGACTCAGTTTAACTAGGTGTGTTTAACTGAAACATGCTCATCTTTAGTCATCTAAACAGTGGATGAGCATTGTACTTTCTATAGATTCTTCACAATAAATGCTATCGGCAGTAACTCAACACAACCCCTGTTCAGGTGAAAGCAAACATTAAAAATGAAACAGACGCAGGAGAGAAACTAACAGAGATTCATTTAGGAGCTACAAAAGCACTGAGAGCTAAACATGCAGACACGTGCAGACAAACACAAACCACATCAGAAAAAAAAAACAGAAAAGTAATGACAATGGAAAAGAAGTTAATCCACTCATAATCCATTCTTTGCGGGTTTAAAAAAAACTGCATACATGCTAATTTCCTTTAGGGTAAAATTATTCCTCTAACCTGACACACCAGATGGTTTGTTACACAGAACCACATGGGAAGTCATCCTTGGAAACTGTTTGGAAAAGGGCAAGCACTTTCAAAAAAAACACTTGGCAGGTGATTGGATTAACTATCTGACTATCACATCTAACACAGGCTAACTTCAACAAACCAAACTCTTGACAAAGCTGGTCAGGAGAATAGCGAACACATCTTTTCCATCGAGAAAACCCTTCAGTGCCGTTCTTTGATCTTCTTTAAATGAAGAAATACTCTCCAGTTCTGATATAACTGACCACAGTGTCTACACTAACCTCTTCAGGAGCCTCCATTGTTTGTTCGAGACAAGTTGCTACCATAGAAACTTCTTGCTGTCGTCATACCTACAACCACACCCGTAGCTGCCAGTAGTCCCTCCTAGGATGCTGACTGGCTGCACCACTTTTGGTGTGGACACAAAAGCATAACTCAAAGCCTAGCAAGATGGACTCTCACATGATTTTGCAAATCCTGTTGCCTCGCAAGGTGCTTCAGCAAATATATTAGTTTCCCTTCTTTTACAACTGAATTAACAACTTATCAGGACATTTTATTGTAGCATATTTTAGCCCACTGCATTTGTGAGCATACAATGACGTAACGGAGTGAAATCAGCACACCTCACTAAATACTTCACCAGCATTCATAGATAACACAGAGGGAATATTATCTCTGGGTTATCTAACAAGAGCTACATGACAAAACTAAAATGCCTGCACAAACAATCCACTGTCACTGAGTCTGAGAGTGGAAGCAATCGTATTTTATCCCCTATTCAACAGACACTTCACACACAAGCAAAGACACATACAATCATGTACAAACATTGTAAGCACTGAGCATGGATGGACTTCAATTAAAGTCCCATTAAAGTTTGGGTTGAAAGGGGGGTGAACCATAGGAGGCAGAGAAGGGCATTTATTGATGGCGCCCTCACATCTCGTTCCTGCATTAAGTTGATTTTAAAAGCAATTAATACACATGGTCAGGGAAAAGTAATGGAGCGCCCTATGTTCTTAACCTGCTGGACACTTCCCAGCCGAAGCCCTGGCCAACGCAGGCCCTGCTTTGCATTATAAATGACAAGATAAATCTTAATGGATTGAGCATAATCAGCTAGCCATGAAGGCTGACATATACACACATTCACTTGGCGTACGAGTGCTCACACACATATACACAAACATGGACGTACAGACACAAGGGAAATTAAAGGCTTTGAATACGTCTGCATTGATTATTTTAAATTATTAGCCCACCTCTCTTTGGACCTCCAATGCTTTTAGCCCAAGCTTTAACACATTTACAGAGACTTATTGACTATAATTACAACTGAGTCTTGGTAATGGACACATCAATTATGAGTCGCACATGTCTCTGACCAAGCGTTGTTCAGGGAATCCCAATCTGGGGTCCATTAGCGTCTCTCCTGCTGGTCTGAAGCTCAATCAGTCTTTACCTTCACCTCTACTGAAACAGCTATTACCTGGCTGCAGTAGATTGTAGCATTAACATTAGCTTGAACTGCCAAAGAGGAGGCTGTATCTGCCCACTCAATGCTGTTGTACCTATAAACAAAGGCCTAATAGCTGAGCAGCCACATAAAAAGATTATTGAAGGTTTTTTGATAAAAGTTGATGTGTTCTCAGCCTGATAAGGACCACAAATTTATTCTGCCTCATTCACAAATGTTAGAGATGTCCTGATACCATTTACTCCTTCCTGATTCCAATACCTGAACTTTGCACATCAGCCAATGACAAGTACCAATCCAATACCATGGCATTAAAAATAAATAAATAACATATGTGTACTAACACTGTGTGGATGGGATATGATTGCTATCATTGTTGTATGGCCTGGCGCAACTAAAGAAATAGGGCGCACAGGATGCTGCTAGGAAGTTGCACAGTCCTGTTTCAGGCTAAATTATCAGGTCGGTGCATAGACTCATGTACTCAGGGATACCCAATCCAGCATTTTAGGTGGCATTGGAGGCATTCCTGATACTATTGGTACTGGAACAATACATTAAGTTGGAAAATTTCTTTTACAAAAACGTATTTTTACATTTTTCCAATCAAAATCTTATTTCTAATCCAAATAAGCTTATAAATGACATTATAATGCATCTAAAATATGTGTTACTAAGATACTAATTTGAATATTTGTAGGGTGATTAGATATGAAATAGGATTGTGCGATATGTTAAAATTTTCCAACTGGCCACCACCAGCCAATCAACTGGTGTTTGGTGACATATTCGTCCTTCCTCCCACCTCCTCCTGTCCTCCCGAGTCAGCTGGGAAATATGTGTGAGCAGAAAGTTAACCACGTTATATACTCTACATGCATTCACTACGTCCAATAAACAAAACAAACTCACCAAGTGTCAAGAAATGAAACACGGTCACACGTATTTTCCTTATTAAACAGAAAATACACCTTCTCAATTAAAGCTTCTCCCTTTAACCAAACTAAGACAAGCTTAATTGGCTCTAAAACCCTGTAAAACACACACTTCAAACTTGACAGAAAAGGATGTAAAACTCACTAAATCAGTCCCTTAGTTAGTATTTCCACTGCCCAAGCAATCACCAGCTCTGGTTTGGCTGAAATAAATCCTTAATACACCGTGTTGAAGTGAAGTTTAAAGAGTCTGGCTCTACAGGCTGCTTCCCTCTCATTTCTCACCCAGCTCAGGGCACTCAGCTCTGGCTGAGTGGGTGTGTACTGTGCCTCTGGACAAGAGCATGATGCTTAGTAGCGGCTGTCGCTCTGCAAACCATTAATCCAGCAAAATAAAATAACCTATATTACCCCCAAAAAATAACAACCAGCGATGGATGCAGCCCATAGGTGATATATTCATCCAATCGCCAAACCCTAATATCAAACTATAAACTCGTGACACATTATCAGCAGTTCAGGAGCTAGGATGTTAGAACTCAAGTACAAGCATGAGGACACACTTTGTCTTTCTCTGACTGTGAGGAAATCTGATTCGACTCACAAAATTCTGAGTCGGGTACAGCCATAGTGGGCTGTAGGGTTTAGGTGCTCCTTTCTTACTTTAGTCAATACAATACGTAAAAAGAAGGATAATAGCGTTGACCACAGCATACATGCTTCATTGGTGTATATACATTGTATATGTGTGTGAGACACACAGAGTGGGAGGATAAACAAGTGTGAGAGTAAACAGAAGCAGGATACATACCGGTGTGTGTGCGAATGTGTGCCAGGAAGGCCATGGAGTTGCTGCTCTTGCACACCTTCCCACAGTATTTACACACGCAGCCCTGGTTCTCCTCGCGCTCGCGGTTGATCTGCTCCGTGTCCTCCAGCACGTACTTGTTGACCTCCCTCAGAAGCTCCTCGTGTTTCTCCTTTATGTGAAGAAACAGCTCCTGCTCCGTCTCGAAGCGGTCCGTGCATTTGACGCATTTGAAGCTCGCGCCTCCCTCGGGCAGCTCCTCCACGCTGTTCTGCTCATTGCGGAGGTGCGAGGCGCTGGTCAGGTGCTGATGCAGGTTGCTCTCGGTGTAGAAAGACTTGCCGCAAACCAGGCAGTGGAAATGCTTCTCCTTGGACGGATGCTTCATCGAGATGTGGACATTGAGGCCACTGATGCCGTCGGCCAAGAAGCCGCAGTCCTCGCAACGAATGCGAGAGCCGCTTCCTTTGGTTTCCTCTCTCACCTTCACCTCCTTCTGTTTGAGCTTCTTGACATAAGCAGAATTGGGCGAGAAGCTGGAGGGCATGGGTGATCCTCCGGTCAGACAGATCACAGCAGCCTCGCCTTCTAGAGACAGACCTTCGTGCAGCGCCTGCTCCTGGTCAGCAAGGGTCTTCACAGATACAATGCTTGCATCAAAGGGAAGGGCTTTAGACATTTGTGTATCTGAATGAGGGCTGTCACTCTTCGCATCCAAGGGCACCAAATCTGCATTTAAGTGTTCGTCATCTGCTTGTCTAGCCCCTTCTTCTTGGCTCTCTTGCTGTGTGGACTGGTCCCCTGCAGGCTGAAGTTCTGCTGGAGCCTGCTGGGGACCAGATGGCGCTGCAAGTCCAACTGTCTGGTTGGTTGGATCTGTTTTAGCACCTCCAGAAGATGTAGGATTCTCTGCTTGCTTCTCATCAGCACTGTCAGCCTCACTAGCCACAGCCTCCACAGGCTCTGTGGTGTTGGAAGATGCAGTCGTATTCTGACTTTCCGTACCTTCATCAGAACAAGATTCAGGCTCTTCTGTGGGGCTCGGAGATTCACATTCAAGGTTAGAGTTTGCCCCCAGCTCAATGACCTCCTTCAGCTTTGACTGGAGTGCCAAAGCTCTTTGCCCTTCATTCTCTAGTGGTTCCAGGTATTTCTGGCTTTTCTGTTTGTGCTTTTCTGTGTTGGCATGGCGGGACATTTCCCTGCTCGTTACGGCATAGTAGCTACATGCCAGACAGACATATTCAAAGTCTCTGGTGTGCTTTCTCTTAACATGAAGATGAAGCGAGGGGATTGACTGAGCTACAAAATCGCAATGGCTGCAAGCTTTACCAGAATCAAGTTTGCTTTTGTCCTGGCTTGTATCTGACTGAGTTTGCTCTTCTCCACTGTGTTCTTTGGACACCATGATGTCAGGTCCCTGCTCTTTGTTGGCCGTCTGTGAGACTGCATTTGGTTCCTGGGCTTGTGTGGTTCTGGGTTCCTGCTGGGATTCACTTGTGTGTTTGCTGGCCGGGTAGTTATTTGCACACTCTTGCGCACGTTTAACATGTTTCTTTGTGATGCAGTGACGATCCATGTCTCCTTTGGTTACACAGCTGTAGTTGCACAGAGTACAGCTGTAGCCGTACTCCTTACTGTGTCTGCGGCGGACGTGGACGCTGAGGTTAGTGGCGTTGGACACTACCAGGCCACAGTATCCACAAGTGGTTGTGGATCCTTGCTTTGGTCTGCCTCTTTTCTTCGCGGGAGGTTCGAGCTCTAAAGCTTCCTCCTCAACCGACACAGCTTTGGCAGCCTCAGCTACCTCTTCAGCCCCCTGATCTCCTTCTGTCAAAGTAGCTACAACTTCTCCTCCAGCCACCTGAGTCATATAATCTATAACAGCGCCATCTCCAGTGCCGTCTCTGTTACTCTCAACGTAGGCTTCGAATGAGGACAATTCTGTGCTTTTCTCCCCTTTCTCCTTCTGCATGTGGCTATCTGAGGACAGGTGAGTATTCATCCACTGAGATGTGGCTGAAAAAAAGTTGCACAATTTGCACCGGTACCACTCCTGGTCCAAGTGTTTGGCTCTAGCATGGGTCTCCAGCAACGCAGGGGTGCTGACCCTAAAATCACAGTTTGTACACTTCAGCTGAAACCTGCTGAGCGTACGTTTGGCCGCCACTCGTGCTGGAGTGGCTTTCACAGTGCTGCTGGGGTCCTCAGCTTCCTCTTCTTTATCCATGCTTACATCAGCGTCAACTTAAAAAAAATAAACATGCAAAAAAATTAACATGCAATGCTTGGATTGTACAAATCAGTCAATATTTTTTTTATTTTTTTTTTATAGTTTTATTAATAATATTTAGTTGAGAAAACTCCTAATTTCAAGGCAAATGGGTTCACTTAATTTTTGAGTTTAGATCAAACTCGAACTCTTATGTTTTGAAATAAAAAAATTAATAAAACATATTTTGCCAACCTATAATCTTTGTTGAGATAATTTACTTTTCTTCTTAAAGACAAACTTGAAACTCAGAGTTTTAGAAACCCCCCAAAAAATCTGGATATCAAAAATTTTTAACAGTGAGCTGAACCTGATTTGTCATCACTTGGGTGCTTGGAAATTAAATGGCTGCAATTGAAAGTATTCAACTATAAATCATTCTAGACTTTCACTTTAATTAGTTTACTCAACAATTTTTGATTTTTTTGTTTTTCTAAATCTCAAAGATTCAAATTTTTTGAGAAGAAAAGTAAATCATCTCGACAAAAGATTATAGGTTGGGAAACTTTTTTTTTTTAGTTTATTTCAAACCATAAAAGACAAAGCTGTAATATATTTTCCTGTAATAAAACACAAAATGACCATGATATGTCAGAGATCAAGGAAACAAGTTAAAATACTCGCTTCACTGACAGTCACACTACAGCCATGGTCTCCTTTGAAATTCCTATTCCGAGCCAGAACAGCTCATTTGTATGCTTGTATCATGTAAATTACGAGTTCAAATTAATACAAAATGTTTGGCAAATAAGTACGTGTCTGTGGATGATTCTAACTGTTAAACTGAGCAATATGGAGTGTGGCAGGCAGTGATACAGCCGGTCACTTCACTCAAAGTCCAGTGTTTGTATTTTCAGAGCTCTTTGCTTTTGTTTTCAGGATAACAGGTTTAACTTTACATTGACAAACAATTGGCAGTTACAACATATTGCTCCTTTAAGAGTTTGACTTAAAACTCATTGCCTTGAAATTATGATTTTTAGAATAACATGAACTCCATGTTTGCTTTTTTTTTGACTGAACTGGAGAGCATCATATACTCACATGTGTACGGGACGTCTTTGGCGTGGTATCTCTGGATGTGCACATCGAGAGGGGACTTGTCCCTAAACTCTTGCCCACAGTAATTGCAGGAATATATTATCTTAGGTTTAGGGGTTCGCTTGCTGACTCTTCTCTCTTGGGCTGGGTTTGCCTCCTCTTCATCTGCCTGCTGTTTGTCTAACACAGTTTCCTTTTTAGTCAAATTCTTTGTGTTCATGCCATTGTCACTGGCTGCTGATCTCAGCTCATCAAGAGCGGACTCCTGGTTTTGTTTACCTTCAGCGGCACTTTCTGCTTCCATATCTACTTCCTGCTGGATTTCAGCTGGACTTACATCAGAGATATTTTCACGTTTGTTCTTTGAAGTATTCCCATGCTTCCGTGCATAGTGAATCTTCAGTGATCTTGGACATTTGGCTGAGAAGCCGCAAACTGTGCAGAGGGTGTCCACATCTTCAGATATGGAGTCTGGCTCCAGTCTCTCCCCGAGTTCCTCATCTGCTTCATCAGGCTTGGCTGTCTCACTGGGTGCGTCTCTTTGAGTTTCCTCCATTTCCACATCACCTGACTGCACCTTCCCACTGGTGTCATTTTCAGGCTCTTTGTCTTCAGCAACCTCCTTTTCTGATATCAATGGTTTATCCATTTCATATCCTGCTATAAGTGTATAACTCGATCATCAACGCTCAATCAATATCCTGGGGAAAAAACAAAAAACAGAACTTATGATTAACATGTTTTTTCCCCCTGTTTTTTTCTTTTTTTGCAAGTTCAATTATCTTAAATTGTCAGTTCATCACAAATTCAAAATACAATATTTTCCTCTGGCCTTTAGTGCTATTTATCAAACTACTTTCTTTCTCCAGTATAAAATAAGTAGTTCCTACATGAAACTGCTCACAACAAGGTCTGTGGATTATCTTGAACATCCGGGTCATGATCTCTAGAAAGACACATGTTGTCGACTTTTTCAAGCCAAGTACCATTTAGTTACATTATATTAAAGAGAAGGCAGACATCTCAATGACCAGTATCTCCAAAACTAGGCAACTGACACCAAAACAAACTAGATACTGGATTCACGGCACTAAAGGCCAAAGAAAAAATACGATTTTAGGAGTGAACTGTCACTTTAAAAATAATTCAGTGAATGACACAAAATTCTGCAAACGAGCTAAATAAATTAGGTACAAACTGTGTAATTAACCACAAGCTTCTGAAAAGTGATCAATCCTTCAGCAGCTCTAACTTAACATAAGTAAATGTCGCCATCTAGTGGTTCCAGACACAAACTGTTGAGTGAAACACATGCCAGCATGAGAGCTGGCTGTTACTGTTTATTAAAAGAGAAAAAAAAAAGTCCACTTAAGTCACAGTTCTTTAATGGAGTGTACAGATGTCATTGCTGGTTTAGGATTCATTACTAAATGCCTGTAGTCATGACTGAGTAGAACTACAGTCATTGCTACAATTATACCAGTAATAGCATATTAAGTATAGCTTAACATTTCATTATAAATAACCATATTTCTAATGCTTTGCACAGCTCATTTTTTGTGGCAATGATCCAATGTCATTTTACAGTAGTTAAGACAGCTCAATGCACTGCAACAAGTGTTTCTGTCTTTGCGTGTATTTGCAGCATTATCCTTTTTGTCACATATGTGTTCTCAAACTGATGAATGTGTTTGTTCATTTGCAGCTTTTTCCACCACCATATAATACACTGTTAAAAAATGTATATGTGGACATCTTGAGCCATTAGTAATATCTATGTTTCAGTCAATTTGCCACGATCACTGTATAAATTGTCAAAGTGTTAAACATTATTTTATATGTATCTTACATACATTTCACCCTTGTCATTGGTAAGTATTTGAGTGAAGTCAATGGATAGTGTCTCCTGGCTTTATGCGTGTGTAGTACAGTGGAGGGATGAAACAATAATCACTTTCAGAATAAACCACAATAAAATCCTTGTCTATTCATATTACCATTTCAGATGTTAACTATCAAGTTTGATAAATACACTTTGAAACACTCACAATAACTATTGCTCAGCAGTAACCAAAGTTAGCAACAGGCTCCCTGCAGGCACAGGGGCAACAATGGTTTGTTTTGCCTCAGTGAAATCACTGACATTGCAAAGGACATGATGCCATTTTAAATGATTGGGAAGGTTTTAATACAAAACCTGATGAAATGATTTCTGTGAGCGTATCATTATTTTTTTTAACACTTAAAAAATACCACAATAACAATAACAGTGATAATTTTGCTCCCTATCATTGTGATATTAAATTTTCATACTACTGCATGCAGTGATACTCAACTTGCGTTCCATGGAACAAATCTGGCCATGCAATGACATAAATTGATTTACATCGTTTTTCCCAGGAAGGAGAGACAGATATGCCAGTTTTATATGGCGGTATAAATTAGGCTGTCAGCAGTGACAGAGATGGCTGATCTTTGCCTGATGGCCTTTTGGCAGTAGGATCAGACAGTGAGCTCTGCAAGTTAATAAGTACGCTTATTTGAAATTAAAGTATTTCAAAGAAAGATGAGAAGAAGAAGGAGAAGAAGAAGGCATACTTACTAAGGGAAATTAAATTCTTAAAGTTATTGGCCATTAATGTTTATTCATTGTATCTAATAGTTAGGACAACTTTGTTAAGTGCTTGATTCTGATTGGTCAATTACAGCACTCTAGGGTCTGTTATTTCTGAATAAAATGACTAAAATGTAAGGTCATATGCATGTAATAAGCAGGTGTAAGTGCTTTGCATTGGGTTCCTGCAACAGTCTGTCTGGGTTTATTTCGCAATAATGACCCACTCATTGCACATTATCCCTTACATAACGTACTGTTTGTTTATTAAGTGGTCCATGGTCTCTTGGCATTTTGCAAAAGTGGCCCATGAGCAAGTCGAGTATCTCTGGTGTAGTGGGTCATTCCTTGTTTCTGCATACAAGCATCAGCCTGTTTGTACTCACAAATTTAAATATAGTATCCAATAAAAAGTGATCTGAGGGGTTCAGGGGAATGAGCACTTTATTTCAAAGTCCAACTTAGAGAATGAGCTCATTGTGCTCACTGCTGCCATCTGTTGTGTATTTTGGTACAGTATGACTACAGGGTTGGCAGCAGGTACACTATAGCAAGTTGGAATTTTCTGTTAAGTGTTTATTTGGTCGCTAATGTTAAATTGTTTGTACGTAGCCTACAGGTGATCTTTTCTGGTTTTACTTCGCGTTAAAGTTACGTTTGACATGTTTTCGTTGGGTATTCGGTATCAAGTTCTCTCTAAAACGCGAACAGAAGGCAACGGTGTCAGATGATACCGCATCAACAGACTGACAATGAATGCTCCGGGGAACAGTCAACTTTACAACTCCGTCACCATTTATTGAGATGGAGCTTAACGTTGGTTATGTAGTCGACTCGATAACTATCAGTGTGAATTTCATGCGGTTTAACTACCAACCATCCAACATTAGCTTAAAAGTACTATTGAGTTAGCCGAACAGGTTTAACACTGCCCGATACAAACTGCAATGACGACGCAAAACAGCCCGTGCTGCAGGAAAAATATTGCGTGAAACTGTTTTATGGCTTAATGGCTCTTTCATCAGGACACAATTCAGGTGAAGTTGTTGTGGATTTCGCCTCTGTGCACCGCGGCTAACATGCTAACAAGCGACATGTTTCCCAAACTGTATTTTGAGATACGCCGAGCGCATCCAATTAAATTGCGACATCAGCTGTGTGGTCCAATCACAGCGGGACAAAGGCGGGTCTAGATCGCGCTAAGGCATGGAAAACGACGGCAGCACAGAGGCCCAAAAAGGAGGCTAACATCGACCTCTGAAACAGTGCTCTATATTAGCTAAACAGTGCTCGAAACCACCAAAGAGAGTCGTCTATCGTTTCAGTAAAAGCAACTGGAGCAATAATTACACAAAACAGTCCAGCCACAATAATTCTTACCTCTTTTTATACGACTGTTTCCACTGTCCGCGCTTTTTGCTGCTAGACACAAATGGCGTACCGTAGCGTGAGCCATGCGTCACACGAGACGGCGGCCGCCACTTCTCTTTTTTTCTACATCAGCTGATTTGGTCACATGACGCATTCTGGTTCCGTGGGAAAATTGAATTAATTACACGTAAAATAAAGACAACACGTTGAAAAGGGTGATATTTGAAGACGCGTGGGTGATTCCCAAGATGCTACGGATGAAAATGTGAAAGCTTTCAATGCTGCTGTTCAGCAGTGCAAGTCTTATAACACACCTAGTCAGGAAGTGATGCATTTAAGGACACGCTTTACAGCAAAGTACATGACCAGCCAGACGGAGGGTCTTAAAATAGAAAGGAAATTGTTTTTGTACGTTTTGGCTTAAATAAATACACAATTTACAGCTCTTGAATTTAGATATTTCTATTTTTCTATGAAAATGTATTTCAGAGGTTCTCAGTCTTTTCTCAGCCAAGGACCCCTCACACATGTCCCTTTGAATAATTATTTTACACTTCTACTAGTTATGTGAATGAACAACACAAGAGAAATGTATTGGAAAGTGCCAACACAGAATATCCATACACACACATCAAGAGAGTTTGTTTCCCTCATTATACATAAATGAAATCTGGATTCTGATGATGTAAAGTAAATATACAATAAAAATAACAACAATTTATAATAACAATTTAAAAAATCTAGAAAATACAAATAATGAAAAATAGGCCTAAATGTATAAAAGGAAGATTAAAAGGCTTAGGCTGGGATAAGAATATGATAGAAAGGAGTTTATTTCCACCGATAGATTAAAACATAATTTATCCACTATTTTAGATTGAAAATTGTAAATATTATGTGTTGAACTGGCCTTTTTAAAATAATAAATAAACAAAAAAGGAACAAGTTAATAATAATAAGTCTGCACACTTTCATATTCGCTCAGGAGGTTCTCATTTTCATTTCTTCTTAAGACCTGAGGAAAGACTTTACATGTTTCTTGTTTTTCTTCCACTAGTTTTAAAGCACTGAGATGATCCTGATGTCCACAGAGTCCCTTCTGAAAATACAGAAAACATTTTTCATTATCTTTTGGATGTGCATATTTTTTTTAAAAAGAAAGAAAAAAAAAGGAAAAAAAAGGAGTAACAGGTTGTCAAATATCAAGTCACTCTTAATGTCCCTCATGTTATTACATGATAAGCTGAGGACTATAGCATTTCCACATAGCAATATCTTAATGAGAATGATGTTTCTGCGTTATGAATTATATAGTGTTCATGTGAGTGAGTTGGTGAGTTGCACTTTTGTTTGAAGTTTTTAAAAAACTATCCAACATCAAAAGGCATACCACCTGTTGAAATCTTTAAAAATGCTGCCATATCGTAAAGGAAGAAAATTCATTAAAATACGGTGCTATAGTCTTTAAAAATATCAGTGTTTCCTTTGTTTACTTCTCTGAACAGTCAGAAAAATATTATAAGAATACAATAAATATTTTTTAATTGTTGTACTCATTCAAAGTAGGTTTAGCATGAGGTCTACACAGAGACAGTGTGTATTTTTGTCTCAAATGGTCAGCCTGTGATGAATCACCACTTCCATTTGACATCCAGTGTTCGCTTTATGGAAAGACTGAAGATGGATTATTGCATGGGCATTAATTGATTAAGTAGTCTGACAGGTCAGGAGGTGATAAATGATACCTCCTGCAATGAATACACAGTTTACTTTGCAATAATTTTCTTTAATTCATCACAGTCAAAATTATATGACATGGATGGTTGGAAACACAGACCCCCCTCCTACTGCACCCCCCATTTTTCATTAGGTTTCATCATTCATTTTTCTCCATTAGTTGTCTATTAAAAGAGGGGAGGCTGGCTTTGGCGGACACTGCCTCACTGTCTTCTCTTTTTAGCCATTGTGCTTCCTTTTAAGTTTTGCTGTGAAATCAAAAGAATATCCCCCTTAAATTTTTGATTTTTTGTTGTAAATTGTTTTCAATCAATCAATCAATCAATCCATCCATCCATCCATTAAGGAGGGCTATATCCCTGTATGCAACATGTATCCATGCATGGGGAGAAAACATGTATGTAAATGACCTATTTAGAAACATTACTAGTTGTAAATATGTATATATTACTTGCTTTTGCATATTTTCTTTCCAGCTTTCATAGTACTTCACTTTATTCAGTTACATTTCGGAAGGGCCAAATTTGAAAAAAAGTGCCAAGGGATCAGATGTTTATAAAGTTGGGAATTTAAATGTGTAAAATAATGCACAATTTTATTTTATTTTTCTTTATTAGTTTTCACTATTGCGAGAAAAACATTAACATTAAGTACAATGTACAAAACTACAGGCAAAAACACTGTACCTTTGTAATCCGTAAGTAGGTTGTTGTTTTAATAAACACAGTGTTGCATTGTTAAATGCATCTTTTTTCATTCACTTTGACTCTCCTACTTCCTTTTGCTTAAAATTAAAAAAATGTGTGTCTGTGCTTAACAATAGACAGAACCAATAAATGGAACAATTAGTCTACTAATAAAATTATTAGCTTCTAATAAACAATATAACCACTCGTACATTTAGAAGGTAGCAGGATATTTAAATAAATGATCGACTTTTCTTTTTTTACTTTTTTCATAGTTAAATATGATCAAACGGCTGGATTGAGGTTGTTAAAGGGACTGATTCGGTCCGAGATGCCAATTGAATAAACCTGCCCTATAGCAATCACCCTAACATCAGTCCACAGGCCTCAAGCCTCAGCCACATGCTCATTATAGACAGATTACACTTTTACATTGATAAAAGAGCTCACTTGCTGCAATAAAATATGAAATAAGTTTAATACGCAAAACAAAGTTCCCTAATATGTTCCATTTTACCATTTTACCTGTAAGTCAATATCAAACAACTTATGTGCTCTTTAAAAGTAGCACCAATTAAGCCTATAAGACTTATATTGTTGCATTTAGAAATGAAAATGGTCTTAAATTGCACAGTAATAATGGCAGTTGTATGATCTATAATTGCCATCCTGCAGTATTGTGGATATCTATGTTGACCCGGACATGTACACTGGATAAGTGCAGACACAGTGATCAAATCATAACTCTCCATCCATCCAGGGGTGCTGGAACCTATCCCAGGTGACACTGGGTGGGAGGCGGGGTACACCCTGGGCAAGTCGCCAGTTCATCTCAGACACATAGAGACAAACAACCACTCAAGCTCACATTCACACCTACAGGCAATTTAGAGTTAACACTTAACCTATGCTCCATGTCTTTGGACTGAGAGAGAAACCACGCGGACATAAGGAGAGCATGCACACTCTGCACAGAAAGGTCCTGCCCAAGCCACAAACTCCCCAACCCCCCACCCCTCCAGGCCGGCTTGGGGATTTTAGACTCAGCACCTTCTTGATTGTGGTAATTACCAAGTAACATATTAAATCTGCACTTAATTTCTAAATAAATTTCAAATATGTGAAAAGGTAATTACTACCTACTTGCATTAAAACAACACTTGTGAATTATCACATACTTACCATGAAATTTGGGGGCAATTTGTGGGTAAATTCAGAGAAATTTAAAACATGTTGCTTTGTACTTACCACCGACCACATGAAAATGGCTCTTGCTAATTATCCACATACTTAACCATGAATTTTGGGGGCAAATTTGGAGGTAATTTGTGGTTATTTGTTACGGTTGATGTTTAATACATTATCAAAAGCAGATATTCAATCAAAGATGTTTCTGATTCTCCATATCTTCAGTCTAAATTATTCCCAACTTCCTCTCTGTTCTTCAGTCACACTCATTTCTCCAAACTATGGTTGCATTTCATTTTTCCTTAACTGATGGTTGAAAATGCTAAGAACTGATAAATTATTAATAATGTATGAGATACAAAACACGTTTTAAAAACTTTTTACTCATATTCATTATTTTCTGTTTTGTTTTGAGGTGCAGTTACAGCCATTTATACACTATAGATTAAATATTAATGGATACAGATTAATGATTAATCACTAACATTTACTTTACTCCAAACCTGCTGCGACTGCAGTGTTTAGTTTTTCACCCCTATGTCCTGGTTTTCATTGGCCAGCCTGTGTTCAGATAGTTTTTTTGGCTACAAAAATGCAGAGAGAGTGCTCAATTATGATTTACAAGGAAAAGTACAGTACTTGAGTATTTGTAGTTAGTTACTTCCACCCCTGCATACACAATATGTGCATGTATAGTTCCATATCTTCCTTGTCACTATTTCCAAGAGATGCTCTAAATAAATAAATAAATAGGAGGGAAAAAACCCAAACACAACTTAAGTCAGTGTTCTTAAGACCCTGCATAGCCTTCATCCACCTACACAGGTGTTTTTAATTTGTTACCTAATTAGTCCTCTTCTCAGGTCTGTGTATGTCTGTACTTTTCACAGCAGACATTAAACTTGTCATAGTAGGCCACTAAAATCACAGGTGTTACCAATAATATTGTTATAATTAACGATGGCCCCGTTCTAATCAAGTGTCCGAGGGAGCCAGCATGCACAACACCAGGATCCTGAAAATGAAGCAGCTAAATGGAATTCAGCTATCATGCATCTCAAAATGTCGTCTGCGAAAATGGCCTATTGACATCTCCCTGACTTTAGTTTTATTGTACGCCTCAGTGCATTGCAGCGACACCTTAATAATTCTTATTAAGCAGTTTGGGTGCCTCAAGTAACTTTATGAGCAGATGTAATCAAGCAGAATAATTGAAAACAGCTGTGCATCCACTGGGCTAACGAAACCCTAAAAGCCAAACTCTGAAACATGCTTATATACAGTGCACAGAACACAATCACTTAAAGTGTGAAGTCCTAACATTATTATGTTGTTAGGACATGTGTGCATCTGGCAGCAGTGACCTTTCTCACAGCAGCTATATTGACATGAAATAGGGAAAACACAGGTGATGCCAGTGATACAAACTGAGGTTCCATTCACACTGTAAAAAAAAAAAAAATAGTTGAGACAACTTCAAATTTCAAGGCACTGCAAAAGATTTTGGAATTTTGTGCCCGACTCAAACTCTTACGTTTTGAAATAAACTTTAAAAAGTTTTGTTGACCTGTAATTTTTAATAGAGATCATTTACTTTTCTTCTTCAGAACTTGAATCTTTGGAGTTTTACACACTAAAGAAAATCAGAGGTTGGTTACATTGAGCTGCAAACCTGATTTCTTTTTTTGTAGTGCCTGGAAATTTTTAACATTTACTTTAGCTTCAATGAATTGACTCAATATATTTTTAAATACAATGTTTAGAGTTTCTCAAATTCAAAGCTATAAGTTTATTTAAAGAGGAGAAGTAAATTATATCAACAAAAGATCAGTCATTGGTAAAACTTTTTCAAAACTTAAGAAATCGAGTTGGGCTGAAAATCTATTGCAGTCTGTTAGCCTTGAACTTTTTAGGTTTTTCAACTTTTTCATTTTTACAGTGCAGGTCAAACAGTCAGAGTGTTGCTATTGTGCATGTTTGCTCAGTGGGAAGGCTCTGCTACTCCCGCTACTCCTACCAGTTCCTAAATGGAACAGGACCTTGGTAACACCTGTGTTTACCCCACCAGTTCATATTAACATGGCTCCCGAGAAAACAGTCTGCAACGGACTGTTGCAGAGCCTGCCATCCAAAAGGCACATCAACCATACAGGAAATGTTGCAGTAGTCCAAGAGATGGTCCTCCAAGTTGTTCCCACAGTCACTCATAAGAAATGCACAAACAGTTTCCCTGAGAAGTTGGAAGAAACTTGCAGGGAACATTATTACACCCAGGAGGTTGTCTACTAAAGATGGATGGAATGAAATATTATGTAACACTGATGGCCAGATTTACTAAACCTAGTTTAGTAAATTCCATTTGGTACTGTGAAGTCTCTTTTGCAGTTGTCAGTAGCAGTTTTCATTTCACTATGTACCAGCTGTGAAAGGATGAATAAAGACACAGTCTATAGTCTAAGAAAATTTCATTGCACAAATAACACTGTGATTTTCATTGAGTTTGTTGAAGCAATCTGTGTGTTTTCGGCATTTAATTTACTCGGGTGGCGGTCAGATCCTGGACTTCAGCCTGTAGTGATTTTACAGTTCATTGATGAGTAGTTTAAATTCAAGTTTGATTAACACACAGTATATCACAACACAAACCATTTGTCCACTCCTTTGCTAACACATCTCCCATTTTGCCCTATCCTCCCTTAAGTACATATGCAACAAGGGGATATAGAGGTGCATCTTGCAGATACTTGCAGAAATTACCCTCAAACTGCAACTCTAGCCAGGTTTGTCTGTTTGGTGAATACAGCACATGTGTTTGGGGCAGAATGCGTCACACTGGCATCTGACAAACAGGCACAAAACCCACAGAAAACTTTTATCTTCAGCTGCACAAGTTTCACTGTGACTAACCAGACTCCACCAGAGGGAGCAATCTGCACATTTATGACACTTTGGCATTCTTCAGGCACAGCTGCACAGTGTATATGTGTGTATGTGGTACCATGGCAACCAGCCGAGACACATCTAAAAAAAAAACTGTTTGCTGAAGGACATGATTGTTGCCAGAATGTGATAATCTTCTAATAGTCTTTCAGGGAACAGAAGTAAAAGAAGATAGCTCATACAAACACAATTACGGGACTGTGATACAAAGTAAGGATCTTTTTGTCCAAATTACTGAGCCAGCCAAAATTAGACTTTAATAGACTTACTTTTATAGAGGGGTTTACAGGATTTGCCTTTTGTTATTTTGCATCTTTTTTTTCCCCCTATCAAATAAATACCTGTTCTCTGTCAGGCATTAAGTGTGGAAAATTCTCCCAGAACAACCTAACTACTTCTTTATCCATTACTAACACACAAACTGCTCCACGCATTGCTTATGGTAAAATTAGTTATTGATGCTGTTCTAAATGGTAGATTAAATTACACTTGCAAACACCAAATAAACTTTTCTCCACATTTGCCTGAGTCCAGACCTTCGAATCCTCCCACTCCACCGAGCTGAATATGAAAATGGAGCGTAACGAGTTGACAATTCAGTCTGATATCAGGCAATCTCAATATAGAAGCATTAAAGAAACCCAAAGGCATGATGGTAGCCATGACAACTGAATCATGTTTTATATAATAAGTCTCAAGGTTAAATTTCTTTCATATGCAGTAGCTAATAGTGTTGCAGCCCCAAGCTAAGAGGCCAGCTATGGCTCTGGTATGGGTTTGACAGCACACATCCAACATCTGCAGCATCTTAACATTGGAGTTTATGTGCATCCACGATATTATGCCTGGTCAGGGCTCTTATACCCTTTAAAGTTTAAGTAAGTAACTTTAGTAAAAATAACTTTTTGTCATATTTGCTCAAACTATCTTTATATCCTGACAATAGTACATGAAACAGATGCTTTGTGCAAAATCAGCTTATCTGGCTCCTCCTGGTGCTGCTAATGGCATTTGCAAGAATCCGCCAAGTCTGAACAAAAACAACCAGTCAGAGCCAGGAGGAGTCTACAACACAGGTGGCTTGAACCCAAAACATTGGTAGAAATGAGGCTCAACAATCAACTGTATTTCTCCGGACCCCAGCTTTAAGAAGGACTCTACTAAATCCTCTGTGTCCTTGCACAGGGCTGACCTGTGTGTGACTCTACTATTCCAGACCTGATGTCCTTGTGTCAAATTGTTTACATACAGGCATGGAATACCATATTACTACTTTCAACTCTGTGTTGAGTCAATTTAGTGTTGATCCTCAACCTTTGTTTTAATGAATTTGCAAGTTTCACCAGGACAGTGGGAAGACCGAAATTGTCACTGTTGCATGTTGTACTTGTGCAGGAAATATACCTGAGGCTCTCCAGTGGTGGTGAAGTGTTTTATCAGAGCATTAAACGGAAAGCTGTGTAAGCAGGACGGCTACTAGGAATTATGGACACGTGGGCAAAATTTTCCAAATCGGGCCCCTCAGCCAGCACAAGCAGGCTGCAATATAACAGCCTCATAAGGCCACTACAGCAGTGTTTTTTTTTTGTATCTAACCCTAACTCTAGAACGTGAACCCTAGTGAACGTGCTACTGTTACTTAAAGACTAAGCAGGTGTATGTTTGCTGCTTACTGCTTCTTTCATTTTCTTGTTCTCTCTCTACCCTGGCTTTTGTTTTTTAAAGCCACTGATTTTTGGTGAGGCATTTTGACTTAGCTCGTCAGTTTGTTTTACATTAGTGTCACATGTGTATCCTGCATGTCACCGCTGTGTTTCAATATGTTTCCATGCTGGTTTGCATTTCCATTAGCTCTTATATTGTGCTGGACTGTGCTGAACTGCAACCAAGATGGACCATCTCTGGAATGGGGCCAAAGTGACCCTACCCTGCCTCCAAGCGTGCTGCAGAGCCACAGCCAGGGTCATCTGTACCTTTTGACCCCCCCCTGACGGTGGGGATGGATGTAGGTATGAAAATAGGAATTGGTGGCAGGAGAACCCAACAACTACACAGTCACTGCAGTTTGAAGACTAATGAGTCCTGCCAAACGTCTACATATGCAGGCTTTCCCAACCACACCATATACACCGTAATGCCTTATGAGGATATTTCCCTTCTCCCAGAAACCCATTTTTTCTTTCTCTGTGATGTGTGTGTATGTGTGTGTGTGCACGTTTGGGTTCTCATTCATTATGGTACCAGCAGCTGTCTAAGACCATGAGGTCACAGCAGCCCCCAAATGCATCACCTCACTGTGTAAACACAGAGCCGTGTTTAAAAGGTGAGTCTCAGAATGGGTCGCAGTGATGTTTGGGTTTAGTTTGAGGGTTTCGAGGACACACACC
>JAJHUR010076424.1:0-26180 GCA_027495735.1 Lutjanus campechanus | reverse complement strand
ACTGGGCCAAAAGAGACTGAGTATTCATCAGGTAGATACAAACAAGACTCCAGCATGATGATAAAGTTGCCTGTCTGCTTTTTGTGTACATGAGACAATTGTTAATAACAATTTCTTTAGATATTAATGCAGAAATGGACTTTTATGTGATATAGTTGTGATTTATTGATTGTCCTATGTGTCACGTTGTTACAGAACATACTGCAATTTTTTTTGTAGCCTACCAAGAAGAGGCTCCTCTTCTTGACACTCGCTTTCCTCGTGTCTTCCTCGTGGTTGTCACTGTCGTACCTGGGGCTCTTCTGCTGCTTTTAGCCGGGGGACTTTACTATATGAAGCAACAAGGTATGTAACATTTAAATAAGGAAAAAAAACTTGATTAAATGAGCAAATGACATGTACTCTTTACAGTTGGGTTTGGCTTAGATAAATAAATACATAAATAACAATAAATAATAGAATAATCAAAGCACTCTTTGACTGTGAATTGTGAAAAACCAAGTCAATAGAAATGAAACTTTACTAATGATGGAAGTTGCTTTAACCAGGAATCTCATACTGTTGAAAGAAGTAAATGTAAAACTGTACAAGTGTGTAGCACAAATATTAAGTTGAGTATCATCTGCATAAAGATGTTAAAAAAATGTGAGAATTATGTGTCTCAGGGAAAATATATACAGAGAAAATCAAATAGGGACAAGAATTGAGCCCTGGGGTACTCCTTATAACAAGAACACAGCCAGGCAGTGTCCAGTGTATTTACTGTCCATCTCAGGTTTTCATGAACTCTGTTTTTCTCCAACAGCTAATGATGAATCCTGCACCACAACTGCCTATTATACTTTGAGCATGGGTAAGACTCCAACAGCTAATGATGAATCCTGCACCACAACTGCCTATTATACTTTGAGCATGGGTAAGACTCCAACAGCTAATGATGAATCCTGCACAACAACTGCCTATTATACTTTGAGCATGGGTAAGACTCAACAATCAATAATATTACTGAACAGGAATCAATCTGTCCTGATTTTCATGGTTTGCCAACACTTTGTCTGCAAGGTGGTTTATAAGATTCTTACGTGGCAGCTTTACTTCCTTGCTTTTGTTGGAACTTGTTTTTGTTTGTTTGTTGTTTTAAGGTTTCAGTGCTATTTAAATCCCAATTAAAAAATGCTTCCATCCAAACACTATGTACTGTGTTAATTTAATAACAGGACCAGGAGAAGGCCTGTCCACCATCCCCTCTGCAAGTACCAGCCAACGTCTAAATAGAAGAAGACCGCTTTTGTCATGAGGTAATGCTTGTAATACTCTATATTTATGTAGAGAGGAATGCTACTTTTATAAGTAATGTGTTAGCACAAGCATGTTTTTGCAGATATCCTGTGTGTCTTACAGGTCACAGACAGACAACTGAAGGAAAGACGAGGTTGAGAGACTCTTTAAAACTGCTTGTATGTCCATGCATGTTGTGTGTGTGAAGAGAGGAAGTCATACAACCACAATCAGGACTGTTACATGAATTAACTGCAGTAGCTTTTGTACATTTCGGTTTTTTTAATCCTTTGATTTGATTTAATTTTGAAGCGTTGTGTATATAAGACAGTGAAAATTATATTGATTCATAATTAATAATATATGACTTGTGTGAAAATGGTCTTTACATTTGAATAAAAGGCTTTTGAACACTGTCCATTCTGGTTCTCACCATAATCATCAGTACAAGTTTTAATTTGAGCTCCTCAGCTGATTCAATGCATCAGCGTCTTTAATCATAACGGAAACCATTGTGGTCTATCAGCTCAGCTTGTTCACACGTTTCAGATTTTAAACACACTCACACTGACTTAACAGCTGCCTTGGCGTGATCGAAATCAGTTGCAGATGTAAGTCCTGCCACTGGTTGTAGTATTAAAGCGTCTGCTATCTGCATCCATGGGAAACAAGAACAACCTCCAAACTGCAGCCTACATGCTGAAAACAGTAAATTAGCACCTGTGACGCTAACAGTACCAACATAAACGAGCTCACAGCTGTTATCTTGTCTTTTGCAGTTATGTAGTCATTTTAATGCCAGAGCTCGCATCCTGATTTGCAGCAGCACTGTTGCTAAATCCTGGGTTTAGCTCCGCCCAAGGAGTTTGTGATTGGTTTAAAGAGATGCAGAATGAGTATGCATGGAGCCAGACCCCTCTGCAGCGCTGAGTGTTGTGGAGAGACGTCTGGCTATGCCAGACTACAGTTTACTTGGTGTTTTGATAAACTGATAATTTAATTATTCAAATGAATAATTGACCATGCTGAAAAATATTTAGTTGTGAAAGTGTAACCTCAGTTGCAAGACTGTAAATATCCTCACAAGAACCTCTCCGGGATGTCCCAGCCTGCCTGTGGTTCATGCTGAAGTTGCAATCACCTCAACAGCAACACTGTGAGGCGATCCCATATCCACGTTTCTCTTACTGTACATGCTTTGCATTTAGGTTTGCAGATTTGGTAGTTCATGTTCTGACAACATGTTTCTCTGTTGCTGTTTAAAGACTCAAACACTAAGACCTTTCTTAGAGTTCCTGTGTGTCACACAGGAACTGTCACCTACTATTAGTTCAGCCACCAGAAATAAGCTGCACCAGAAGAGGAAGTTCACACATCTGACAGTCAGACGGTGAGAGAGACAGCATGGAGGTCACATCTCTCTGCGTCCCACTGGGTGAGTACTGATCTGTCTCTAAGTTTTCTCTCATTAAATATACATGTCATATGGATCTACTTTGATTCTAATACACAGCTCATTTTATTTGTATTTACAGTAATAAGTGTATTGATGCTTCAGTGCTGTTACTGTGCTGAGAAATCTGGTAAGTAGCAGATTGAGACTAAGAAGCCTTGATACGATGCAGGCTCTCATACTGTGACTATAGATTCAATTTTTTTGTACAAAATGTCTGTTTTTTAGTTGATGAAAAGATTACATTTAGGAAACACTAAATGTGTTCTGCCTTTATGCTTTTCAAAATGAGGTCTGATATCAAAGAAAAGGACTTTCTGTAAAAAGAGGAAGACTAGGCCTTCAGCCCAATCTGTTTTTTTCTACGAGGGCAAAAGTTGCCTTGTTTCACTTTCAGCCACAATTGTGAACCGAACTGTCTTCATTTTGTAGACGTCAATCAAATATGCAAATATTTCACTGACAACAATAATATTAAAACAATCACTTTCTCCGTGTCTCATTCTCAGATCTCCGTATTGTACCGAACAGGCTCCAGTTCTTTGAATACGAGTCGATCTCCTGTGATTGCGAGGGATTCGATGACTTCACTGAGTGGAGAGTGATGAGGAGGATCATGGGAGTCGAAACAATATGCAGTCCTCACTGGAATAACTCAAAGGGTCCCTGCGTCATTAAAAATGCCTTTGGATCAGACAGTGGAGAATACTGGTGTGAAGCTAAAGGAACGAGGAGGAGCAGCTCTGTCAGCATCAGTGTTACCAGTACGTTAAGATTTTTTTACATTCATATATAAATAAATAGCGATTTGACACATAATTCAAACATATATTAATAAAAATTAATGCAAGACTTCTGTTCAGCTGATCGATCCTCACATGACTCTAGGTGAATGATCATGTTGCAGAAGTTTATGTCCTTGTTCTATTACACATGGCTGCAATAATAAGTAAAAAAATATAGCATACAATTATTTTTAAAACCCTTGTTGTTCAGCTGGTTCTGTGATCCTGGAGATTCCTGCTCTTCCTGTGATGGAGGGAGAAAACCTGAGTCTGCACTGCAGAAACAAGACAAATTCCTCCGTCCCTATAGCTGATTTCTATAAAGATGGCACCAAAGAATGGACTGGTTATAAAGGAAGTATAACCATCAAGAATGTTTCTAAGTCTGACGAAGGACTCTACAAGTGTAAAATCATTGGTGGTGGCAAATCAGCAGAGAGCTGGCTGACTGTCAGAGGTGAGACTCTAACACCCTGATTTATTTGCTTAAATCCTAATTAATAACACAAAATAACACACTTTTGATGCAGAATTAGATAATGAAGCTTCTACTTTCACAGCCTCCACATTTCATCATGAAGACAGACATCATTCCTTTGCTTTCTTCAACCTGTGGTTCGCTGTGTCCCTGTGTTTGGTGGCTCTGCTGTCGCTGGTGGTGGGACTTTGTCTTTGTCAAAAACACAGAGGTAAATACAAATCATTTAGAAGGAAAACCTTGAGTATGTTTCACTGAAAACTGTTTTTCTTTTCAGTTTTGATGTCATATTTACAGAAGTTCTCTTTTTCTGTACAGTGTTGGTGTGCATTTCCTCAAAGACGTCGATGCCAAGATCTCACTCAGGTGAAACACAAACAGGTAAAGAACACAAACCATGTATGCTTAGTGCAGATGTTCAGATACAATTGTTATCCTCCAAATACCAATTCTGATAACTGAACCTTTGCCTTGTGTATCAGCCAAGACCGAGTACAACATGAGTGAGTACTTGGGTTAGGTTTAGGAAAGATCATGCTTTGGGTTAAAATCACTGTTATGTATGTCACATGATAGAAGCAATGCATTCACATGACAACGTACCTCACGTGACATTACACACGTAGCTTACGTTGTAAAATTCTTGTTTAGGTTTAGGCACAAAAACTACTTGAGTCAGTTTAAGCAATAAATCTATTTGGTTAGGTTTAGGCAAAACTAAAACTACTCAGTTAGGGTAAGAAAAATAGCATGGTTTGGGTTAAAATATATAAGTTATGTATGTCACATGACAGAAGTGACATCACTTGCACAACAGCATAACTCAGGTGGCATTGTACACATTGTTTATGTTGTTAAACGGTTGCAGTTTGGTTTGGTTTAGGCACAAAAACTACGTAGGTTACTGATACTGGAACCAGTATTGGAAACACCTCTGATAAGACAAAGACTAGACAAAATAATTACCAAAACACTCACAGCAAGAAAACTGATTACCTCCTTAAACTGCCCTGGATGGAGAGTTTGTGTGTGGACAGTTTTCAACCAGAAAACTGTCCAGAAACATGATTTACTTTATTACTTGTTTAAAAGAAATTGTAAGTAAATACAAATCTTACTGGTTAGTATTTAGTCACGTGCATAAAAACCAGTCTGATCAATGTGTTTAATGGTTTCCTGTGAATGAAAACTAGTCTCTTATGTGTTGTGTTTCTTTCAGTGTCTGGGCTGACCAGCGTTCATCCACAAAGGGACATGTATTCTCTCGTCACAACAAACACCATTTATACAGGTATGTTACTTTACACAGAGTTCACCATCATGCACGTCTCAATTAAATATCACTTTGGTTTCACGAACAGAAAAGCTTGAAAGACTAGACTAAAATTACCAAACTATTGTTAAAGGTCAGTGTGTGTGTGTGCGGTATATATCAAGAGCTGGAGGCAAAGCTACAGGCGTCATCTCATACACGAGAAAACCACAGACAGAAAAAGACCCCACGTTCTGTAGCAGCGTCACCATTGGCTGAGCTCCTACTGATGGTGAGCAGCTCCCCCACACCAAAGTCACATGTGGACAAAAAGACTCTCTTTACATTATTTCAACCAAACACCTTCAAGTGCAACTAGTGCTGCAGGGATGACATCTTTTTGTAGACCAACACGAATGTTTGTGCTGGTTTTCTGAACAAAAAGCCAATATAAGTTCTCCTCTGCTGTCTGATTGGTTCAAACAAAGGGGGTCTGGTGAATTAAAAGTCAATCTGCTTTAAATAACAGATGTTTTGATCTTTTGTCTTGGGAGAAGGTATAAAGTGTTCCCAAGACCAAAAGTTCAAGTCCAAGAGAAGTCCCAGGTCATTGGTGCTAAAGTCCAGGTCTGACTCGAGTCCCAGTCACGTGACTCAAATTCACAACTCTGACCAGCCTAAGCATGCTGTTAGGCTTGGAAATCCAAACCAAAAAACGCAAGGACAATACTGTAGTACAAATAAAACTGCTTCATGGTTTGGACTGACCTTTACTTTCAGATCCGACACAGACAACCACAGATTTTACTGCCTGTGTGTTTTTACCCTGAAGCTGCATCTTCTGTCAGTGAGCTCTCCTTTGTGTCAGGTTTGCCTGCCATTAAGCTGAGGTATTTCTCTTGTTTCCAAAGCAGGAGAAAGAGTCTCCAGCTTCACAGCGACACCAGTCATCAACACTCCCTCTGCAGGTACCAACCAAGGTACAACTGATGAAAACACCTACTATTCTACAATTGAGGTAAGAATTATTATATTATTTGTAGTTGTTTTTCATGTTATGCAGCAGCAAGATATTCCAACGCCTTCATACAAAATACTTGTAGAGTTTTGCAATAAAACTACTGGGTTAGGGTTGGAAAAGATCATGGTTTGGGTTAGAATAACTAGGGTATATAGGTCATGAGGTGGAAGTGACGGAAAAGCAGGAAAAGTAAGGTCAGACCCAACACGTCTGCAGCATACATGGAATTAGCCTATTGGTCTGCAAATCCGAACACAGGAAGTATGAATACACAAGGTCTGAGAGCCCAACTCAGCACCCTCTGCTCCCATTAGCTCAGAGTCAGTGACATCCAAGACAAACACCTCTCCAACCTCAGCTACCACAGGGACACTATCACATTGTTCCCTTGTTTGTCTGAAAGGAGAAGACAATTGTATCTACTGTCTAGAAGACAGACAGTAGGTCTGGTAAAAGTTAGTTTAGGCCTCTCAGTGACCCCGAGGCCTCAGTATGATACCCAACAGGCTTCTGTACATATCCACCCAATGATAGCAGAAATGGCTAAGAATTGAATTCTTGCAGTATAAAGACATAACTAAGACAAAAATGGACTTGACCCACATGACCCCAGACAGACATTACTTCAGATATTGCCCAATATTTGCATCACATTACACACTAATTACAATGTAAGCAGGAGAAAAATGCAACAATTACAAGACTGAATCATGTTTAAACATGGTGCATTGATATGCAGCCTACTGATCATAGTGTGGAACTGGAGGTGTCGTTCCTGTACTTTAAACTAAAAATAAACAAATAATTGATATCAAACTGTCCATCCTGTTTGTCTTCCAGGACACTGAGTTCAGAGACATCTGACTGAAGGAGAGACTGTTCAAAGCTTTGAAAAGAGGACAATTGTATAACTTTAACACAGTGAAGTCTGTTATAATTTGAATATTCTTTCCTACTTTTTCATTATTATACGTTATGTATATATAAGGACCTTAAATGTTTTTAAATTATACTTGTGTTAGTTGAAGTGTTGTGTGAACTTGTGTACTAATAAACAAAACATGCTTTTGGGAAATATAAGACTAATGTGTAAATGATTTATATAAAATATCAAATGAAACTGACTGGAAACTTAAAAGCATTTTTAAAAATGGACTGACATGGTTCATCGAGATCATCACCGGCTTCAGCTGTCTGCAGCATCAGGGTCTATATTTGAGAGTGAGTGTGACAGTTAAACCACATTGTTCCACCTGGTGCGTCTGTTCACACGTCTTAAGATGCAGTTTTAAAGAGCAGAGCTGCTGCAGCTTTTAAATAGACTCGCTGTGGTCGGCTAACAGCATGTCGTTCAGTTCGACCAGGAGCAGCTGCAGGGCAGCTGATAATAACTTCATATGAACATGATGAACGAGTGCGCAACCTTCTGACGTATGTAATAGCACGTTTAAAAAAGTAGGTCACAGTCATACCTCAACGCCATCCAACGCTGTGAGCCAGACCTGATCGACCAAGATGAATCCCTGCAGGCAGGTGCAACATGTAAAGATGATGTACAGACAGTAGGTCTTTATTGTGACTGTTATTACACATTTACTTACAAAAACAGAAATTTGACCAAAAATATTGATTTAAAAAGAACTTTAGCTTTGTTTAAGGTTTTCTATGTCCACAGGTGGCGCTGTTGCAAATAATCATCAGTTCAAAAGTCCAGAAATCCTGTTCTTGAAAAGCAGTTTGTTTTTGTTTTTTCCCTGCTTCGACATCTTCATCAGTCTTGCTTAAAAATAAGGACTCAAATCTTATATAGTCGTACTTTGGCTGCGCCATGTCAGCCGGAGCTGATCGCTGCCATTTTACACAAAGCTTGTGATTCCACCAGCAGAAGGGCCTCTCCACTTCCCTTCAATTTACGCAGAGCAGAACAAGTGGGCAGGAAGTCAGACACGTAAAAAGCAGAATATCAAGTTAATTTTCTTCAGCGGTTTTATGCCAAACTGAGACTTTCTTGTCTTGTAAAACTCTATTTTAAATTGATAAACCTCATACGTGTGTGTGACCTGTGGCACAATTCAAGCAGGATTTTTAAAAAAAGTATTTGTCTCTCGCTTCTGACCACAGTTTATATTCTTTCTTTAGTAAGGTCACGTGGTGGTCCAACAGAGGAGGTGTTGCTTTGCCTGTCTATTGGCCACACAGGAAGAGGAGGCGCTCAGGGACACCAAACTGTGCATCAGTGTGACGCTCAGTCAGTCAGCAGCAAGACGACATGGAGGTCACAGCTCTCTGCGTCAGACTGTGTGAGTACTGAGTCTTCATGTAACATTTAACGACAAAAAAGAGTTTTAAGACTGTAAAAAGTGATTAATGTTGTTGATAGTAGAAGTGATATTACAACAGCGTGTGTGACACTCAGTTTTCTTCTTTTTTTTCTCTTCAGTGATGTTGATGCAGCTGTTTGATCACGTTCAACTTAATCATACACAGGAAGTTTGTAAGTACCAGTTACTACAGTTAATATGATAAAACTGGCAAGAACATGCACATTTTAATGTAATATATTAATGTTGTTCAATCCATTAAAGTTAAATAAATTGTTTTGGTAACAAAGGTCATAACGTGCATCTTCATATCATCAGAATATTAAAAGTGAATATTTCTCAATCTGTTTATATTCTCTGTTTCTTTGTGTCAAACGCAGCTTCAGCCGTGATCGTGCCGAGCACTCTGCAGGTCTTTGAGTACAGGTCCATCTTTTTTAACTGTCAGGGTTTTAAAGGCACAGCCGGGTTGACTGTCATGAGGAAGGTGAAGGGAAAAGTCGGTGAGTGCGTCAGTACCTGGGAGACGGCAACACCAAACCTCTGCGCCATCAAACCTGCATATGCAACCGACAGCGGAGAATACTGGTGTGAGAACGGAGACGAGAGGAGCAACACTGTCAACATCAATATCACCGGTGAGAGACATATTGATAAACTATCTGCTGATAACTCTGCTATGATGCTATTGTGTGTTATTAAAGTGTGAGGCTTTATAACTGAAAGGAATGTCATTGTATTCCTCTGCTTATCCATATAACTTTCTGTCTTTCTCTATCTTCAGCTGGTTCTGTGATCCTGGAGAGTCCTGTTCTCCCCGTGATGGAGGGAGACGTTGTGACTCTGCGCTGTAGAAGTAAAATGACCTCCTCCGCCCACATAGCTGATTTCTACAAAGATGACCAGCCCATCGGCTCCGGCTCCACGGGAGAGATCACCATCCCACGCGTCTCCAAAGCTAGTGAAGGACTTTACAAGTGCAGCATCTCCGACTTTGGGGAATCGCCGGAGAGCTGGCTGGCTGTCAGAGGTGAGACATGACAGGGTTTTTGCAACAAGAATTGTTTGTTTGTTGGCACTGGTGGGGCAAGGGCCCCATGTTCAAAAAAATATGATAAAAGTGCGTCTTGGTTGTCCAAAATATATATAAAACATCATAATGTGACCACTACAGTGCCCTTCAGTGGACAAGATATTGTGAAGTCTCTTAAAAGGTGTCCTACCAGTGGATAAAGAGTGATGAAATATGCTCTAGAGTAGTGGTCTAAATATGCTGAAGTGCCTTCTAGAGTGCCCTTCAAGTGGACAAAATGTGGTCAAAATGCGGTAAAGTGCTCTCTAGAGTATCCTTTAGAGGTCAGAATGTGGTCAAGGACCCTCTACAGTGCCCTTCAGTTGTCAGAATGTGGTTAAGTGTCCCCTTAAGTGCCCTTCAGTGGTCAAAATGTGGTAAATTGTCCTAAAGAGTGCCCTTCAGTGGTCAAAATATGCCAAAGTGCCCTCTAGAGTGCCCTTCGAGTGGACAAAACGTGGTCAAAATATAGTAACGTGCTCTCTAGAGTATCCTTCAGAGGTCAGAACGTGGTGGAGTGCCCATCGAGTGGACAAAATGTGGTCAAGTGTCCTCTAGAGTGCCATTCAATGGTCACTGTCTGATGGAGATACTTTGTGTCTTTTTCTGTCTTTGCAGAACCTCCCAAAGAGACTCAGACTCGTCCTCGTCCTCCCTCAGATCACTCCTGTCATGTTTACCTCATCTTAAGGACTGTTTTCACCATTTTGATGGTGGTGCTGCTGATGATGCTGGTGGGACTGCTTCACTTTGGGAAACTCAGAATCACACAAACATATGTCTGTATCTGTAAAGTATGCAAAGGCAGCTGCCAAAGTGAACAGAACAAAAGTGAAGAGGACAGAGAGTAGAGTTTACTGAAAGCTACTTTGCTAACTGAGATAATAGAGTAGTAAATATACCATCATGCATTGCAAGATTTGGCAAATAATTAAGCAATAAGAGCTTGAGAGCACTCGTAAACATCCTCACTTACCTTTAGAACCTTAACTTCTTGTGTCTTCGACTAAAAGTGAAAAAATGTACATTTCATTCTAACTTTCATTCGATGAAGCAGCTAGAAAAGGTTACATCGTTCTGTGTCTGGTTATTTTCAGACTGTCTCCACAGAAACCAAGATGGACGCCTGACCTACTGTCAAAAGGCGAGCGTTGTATCTTCTATGTTTTATTATAGACGCTACAGGTGCTGCTGACGGCGTCTGAGACACAAACCACTCGAAAAGTCATTATTAGCATGAACCGAATAATGCACGAGTGAACGTCACTGGTGGTTTGGTGTCTGGTGTTCCTGACCACCTGTTAACAGAGCTTAAATGCATTTATTTCTCATGTATAAAATATTTAACGTGTATATGTTTTCAATAACATGCATCAAGATAAGGGGATATAAGGGGATGCAGAAATGGCAGTAAAAATGGGCAGGAATGTTTATTTCACAAGGCTTATTGATGAGACTTATTGTTGGGTTGTGTTGGTTTGTTAATTTTTAAAAAAGTGAGTCTGGGAAACACTGGTCTAAAGTGCACAGCGCGCATGTCTTTAGTGTGCCCAGCTCCATACTGCATACTCCTAATCAAACTGTGCATATGGTTATGTGGCCATTGAGAGCTGTGTTTGTATTCCTGATAATCAAATCAAGTATATTAACTGTGGGCTTTTACTAGAGATGTGTGTTGCTCCTCTGTGGTTTGCTGGAATCCATGTTGTCGTGGCTTAAAACCATGAACCATGTAGATCATGATCTTCTTGGACGAACTGAATGATTTTTATTGTATCAAGAAATAAAGAAGTCAAATAAAGATATTGGTATAGTTATTTTATCATGAGTGAACTCTCGTGTCTATAAGTGGAAAAGTGGAGAGTACACACACACACACACACACACACACACACACACCTCTACACACAATATTCAGACAGTGTCTCAGTAAAAACATGAGATTCCAGTTTAATAAAACATACAAAAGGATATTTAATTCAATCAGAGGCAAAAGTTATTTATCGAAACATTCCAAAACAGCGAGAAGGCAACATGCTCAGTCATTATTTTTAAACAAAACAGAAAAATCTCTACTAATTAAATACAAATCACCAGAAACTGCACCTGTACATTATTTTGTTTTGCAATGACGTGTGTGTGTGGAAAGGAAACTATTGATAAACCAATAAAGCTGAAGATCAGTAGTTTTCTACCTGTTTCAGCTTTGAACCACCAGAGGGCGACGTTTAACGAGAAGGAAGCACAACAACTCAGTAAGCGAGAAAAGAAGATTAAATCTGGGTACAATTCAAGACTGCATTAATATCATTAAATAATATTATATATAATATATACACAATATATTCACTACAGGGAACAAAGTTCACTGTTTTTCACATTTTCACATTTTTTAATTATGTGATTTTAACCAGTTAGTCAAACGATCATTTAGGATCATTTGATGGTGGATCATTTCTTTCCTGTTTTGTCTCTGACTGCTCTAACTGAACTGAACTGACTGACTCTCCTCTCTCTGTCTCTCTGTCTCAAGTTTCCTCTGACTCTCTTCTATCTGTCTCTGTGTCTCTTTCAGGTTTTTATTTATTTGCTCCACGTCTCTCTCTAGTTTTGCCTTCCTCTCCATCATTCTAATAATCAGATTCTCTGTGGTCATCTGTAGTTTCTCTGTGTTCTCTAATAGTTTCTCATGTTCTGTTTTTTTCTTCTCCAGATCATGTAGGTTCTTTTTGTGCTTTTCCAGTTTTTTGGTTTTGTCCAGTCTTCGTGTCTTGTCCAGGTCCTTTGTTTTCTCTATCTTTGTCTCCTCCTCCCTCTGTAGTAAGATGAGTTTATCTCTCTGTGTCCTCAGATCCTCCTTCTGCTCCGTCAGTGTTTTACTCACCTGTTGTACATGTTGCAGGTCTCCCTCAGTCTTCTGTAACTCTTCATCCAGTTTGGCCTTTGTGTTTTCCAAATACCTAATTTTCTCACTTTCTGTCATGAGTCGCTCTCTGATTCTTTCTTCTTCCATCAGACGCTGAAGTTCACTGATGTTGGTGTTGTTGGTTTCTGTGGGGACAGAAGAGGCAGGCATTTAGTTTGAAGTTCAGACCAGTTTTGTTAATGCAGTGTTGACCTTTGCTGAGAAACTGAATAATAATGGATGTTAAGTAAATACATTCTATTGTGAAATTCTACTGAAAATTCTAAATTCTGATTGGCTGGAAGAGGTAGATGAACTTTAAGTAACTGTGTATAATCAGACACCTGTGACACAGGTAATTGGTTTTAAAACAGCGGAAATTTTGAGGCTAAGCAAACATTTTTATGTTTAAACAGAAACCTAAGTTTGGATTTATATGAGTTTAAACAATAAATTTTTAGGGATGTGGCCATGATAGTGAGTGCACTGGATCAGGGGGAGGCTAAGATCACATCAGGTAGTTCGTAGCCCTTCAGTCCTCGCACACTTTCACCATCCATTTCATTTAAAATGTGTTTGAGATTTGCATTAAACTGGAAATACAAATTAACAAATTACAGGATTATTCTAGGCTTGGAAAGAAACACAATGCAAGTGCAAACACACTTCTGGTCAGTCTGATTGGTCTAAATGCCCCTCTGCTCAACCCAGTTGCCCCAAGTGCTCCACTCAACCAAAATGCTATTCTTGCCTCAGTCAAATCCCTTCTCTGGATTAATGTTAAGATAACCATCAAGAATATGTGAGAGTAACTTGAGGTTTGGAAAAAAAAAACAACGTTATATTGTTGTGACTTACCAGTTTCGTTTCGTCTCCCTTTCCACATCATGAGAGAAACTGCAACAATGGCCATGATGGACACAGCAACACAGATGGTGATGTGAATAGCAGGACTAGACTGGACCATGAAGAGATCAACTGAGATGATAAAACACAGTATGTTTGTGTAAAACTACACTTTAACTGTCAGCTAACAAAGTCACAAAATCAATAACTCATAACCCGTCACTCTACCTGGAATCTGGATCTGTGTCTCTCTGACGTGGTTGATGTTCTTCTGTTGGACTCTACAGGTGAAGATGTTTCTGTGTCTCTTCTCCACAGTCACTCTGCTGCTGACATTATAGAGTCCACCAGGTCCTCTGATTATCTCTGCAAGTCCAGCAGAGAGGACGTGTCCATCACTGTCCAGCCAGGACACCTCAGGCTCCAAATACCAGCCTTTAGATCTACAGTCTAACAAAACTCCATTGCTGACTTTGGAAATCACTATTTCAGGTGAGGAGACAGAACCTAATGGAGAGAAGAAATGGCAAAAAATATCTGAAGTTGCAAGAAGAATGAAAATACAGAATTTATTCAATAAAGTTGATGATTAAAGCATCAAGGTTCAGCAAATTTTCTTGGCTTAATTGCCTCCTGGTTGGCCAAAATTCTCCTGTTGTCATTCCAAATACACCTTTGGTGTTCTCAGTTTAGTCCAGGTTCCCATCTGCTCAGTCCAAATGCCCCTTTCATCATTCAAATGCCCCTCTCATAACTAAAGTGCTGTTCTGGTTCACCCAAATACCTTTCTGGTCAACCCAAATTCTGATGATCCAGGTGCCTCTTCTGTTGGCCCACATGCCCTTCTGGTCAGCCCATAACCAGTACCTTTTCTGTCACCACAAGAACCCATCTGGTTGGCCCAAACGCCCCTGGGGTTGCCTCTGCGGTCAGTCCAAATACCCGTTGGGCAAGTCTAAGTACCCCTGTTGTTAGTTCAAGTGACCAACTGGTTAATTCAAATGTCAACTTATTTGGTCCAAGTGCTCCACTGGTAGCCCATCACCAGGACAGCACAAGTGTCACTCTGGTTGGCCAAAATAAATTCTGGCTGGCATAAATGCCCCTGTGTTCAACCAGATATACCCTTCTTGTCAATCGGTTGCCCATTAGCCCAGACCAGATGTGCCTCTGTTCACCCATCTTAACCCAAATAATCAGTCAAAGGTCACCAGGACCTCTTGGCTCAGGAAGACCAGCTGCTATAAAGGACTTACTTTGCTCACTTACCAAAGACAAGTTCAACAGTCGCGTCTCTTTCATATATGGGCATGTAGCACCTGTACGTTCCCCTGTCGGACAGTTTCACTTTGGAGAGTTTCAGTGAAATGTCTCCGTGTTTAAATCTGTCGATGAACAGTGACGTTCTTCCCACGTAGGATGGATGCTGATCATCTAGAAGTTCTTGACCAGAACGCCACACGTGGACAAACCTGGGTTTCAGGTCGGGTCTGGTCCACTCCACAGTTGTAGAAGCAGCGTCCATGGCGGGTTCCAGGTGACAGGGCAAAATGATGTCATCGCCAACAAACGCCACTATTGGCTGAGCTGAACCAATCACTTGAGGCTGACCTGGAAGGAAATTGTTCTGTCAGATGCACATTACATTCAATCAATCAGCTTAATTTTATGAGTAAATTTCATTTATACAAGACACCAAACCAAAGAAGATTGTCATCATGAAATACAGAGTGTTTGTGTTTACTTCATGTATGTGATCCATCTTTACCTCGACTGACAAATCTTTAACCTAAAACAGACTGAAAGTAAGTTACCTTCAGAGCAGTGTGTCAGTAGAAGCAGGACAACAGTTTGATGGAAAATCAAAACACTGAAGGTCCAGAGTCGCTGTTTTGAGGACTGTCCTGCATTTTGGTGAAACATCCTGGAGTTCTGGATACTGTACAAATGATCAAACATGTCAGACTTATTGTTCAGGTTGATCATACTAATGTGATACAGTACATGTCAGTAAAAGATCTGTGCACCTTGATCTCAATTGACTTTGAAAAACTTGACTTTTCAAAAAAGTTGTCTGGCCACTCAATTAGAAAAAAACGAGGATATCAACACATTTGTAGTCCTGAAAACTGGATTTTTTGCCCTATTTCCATTGAGAAAAATGTTGAAAAGGAAGCATTTTCCAGTTTCTTTTCAGAATAGTAAATGAATTGAGATAAGAGCGCACAGATTCTTTCCTCCTGAGTATTAAAAAAAGCTTTTTGTAGAATCTGTAACATCAGGCCTGCCTGTAATACCTGATCAAGGTAAACACAATAAATGCTCACGTCACTTTTTTTCTGGCATTTAACGTTTTGGTCAGAGCATTTCAGTTCATCGTTATTATTTTTTTTTATCTCACCCTCTGACTGTTCAGACTCTTCAAACTTTGCTCTTCTACACGAGTGAAAATAAATATTTCACTGCTGTGTGATTTTCAGTCGGTCCAAAAAGCCCCACATTGTCTGTTTTAAACCATTTCAACAAACCAACTATGTTCACATGCAGGAAGCAGAAGACCTCACAGTATTCTCCATTTTATGAGACAAACTAACTTTTACTTTCCGATAAAACATCGCTAAGTTTAAGAAAAATAAGCCCAGAGGATAAAAACTAAAATCACATACCTGTTGCGACAGTCAGTGAGTCGTCTGATTTTATACGACCATATAAAGTCCTTCAGACGGACTTTCACCCCAGACTGAGTGCAACACTGAGTGATAAGGTTTCGTTTCTGCAGCAGCTCTCTCTTTATATTTTCTTTCCCCATCTTAAATCAGATGAATTGGTGGAATATTTTCACCACATTATAACATCATTTCATAGTATTTTAACACTGAAGGAGTCAGACGCCTTATTTCAAGATCTGATTTCTGAGACAAAGTGACCTCATCCAGCTGGTCAAGTGTTGAATTTTCACTTTTCTAACCAAGAACACATTTAGACTGTTTTCAGTTCTAATCTGAATCTTCTAAGTGCAGGCCACAGTCTATAGTGACATATACTGCATTGAAAAAACAGCATCTGTCATGCAGATTTGTGTTTTTTGTGTGTGTTGAACTTCACAGAGACTAAAATCACTCATGTCAAACTTCCTTTTTCACAGTTTTACTGGTGAAGTTACCACTAGTTGAAACTGTCAAACTGAAGGAAACAAAACAGTAAATGACTGAGAATACTTGGGTTAAAGATTAATCAAAGATACTTTGCTCTGTATGATAATAAAGTGATAAATGTACCATTGTGTACCGCAGGTTTGGCATCACTTCAAATGACTGATACTGTAGCAGGGAGCATAAACCCTCATAAAAATCATTTAGCTGCTTTTCATGCAGCTGAACTCTGTGTTGCTTCAGATAAAATAATTGTTCTGCTTGTTGTAGACTTTTATGTCTAATATTTTATTTTCACTTTGTGGAACACAAACCAGTGTGGCAGCTGTCATTATAAAAAAAAACTAGAGATTAATAATTTTGCAAGATTTTTATTTTAACAAGAAATAATAAAATCCACTATGTGGTACACACACACACACACACACACACACACACATCTACAAACAATATTCAGTTAGTGCCTCAGTAAAATCATGCCATGTACACATTGATAAAAAGAAGATTAAAAGGTCAAAAATGACGTGAAATTTAACCATAGATGATAAAGTTATATATCAAAACATTAAACAATATTTTAAAAAACATGTTCATTTACTATATACACACAAGAAATATTACATATCAACTATAACATCAAAAATGTGAAGAAAATACAACAACTCACAACTGGTACAAAAGATAAAATCTGGCTAAAATTAAATTCAAATTTAATATTTCTTCTGTTACTTTAAATTGAAGTAAAATACTAAAATGGAACATTAAAAACAGACATGAGTAACACCATAAATCATTCTGCATTATTCAATTATTCATAATGTGTGTAAGTATTATTTGTGCAGGCAAAACACATTCAATACAATATATATTCAATTTATATACAATTTCTGTTTCAAGACTTTAACAAACTTTAACAACTTGTGTCCTAAGTTTCCAAACACTGTTAAAAGAAAAGCTGACGTATGACAGGTTTAAACAGGCTGCTGGTGAAGTGTTTTTGGAAAATGTTTCAGGTGTCAAATTCAGCTGGAGTGTATATTTTCACAAAAACAATAAAGTCTGAACATTTAAACATCTTGTATTTGTACTGTATTCTGATGAATATTGGTTGGAAAGGTTTTATAAATCATTACATACTGTTTTTATTTACATTTTACAAACATAACAACATTTTTGGAATTGAGGTTGTAAAAAAGACAATGAAAATGTTGACAGTCATATCAACATCTTACCAGCAACACATCCATGAAATATGTCACAGACATGAAAAAAATAGGGTGAAAGGCTTCACAACTCATCTGCACAGTCATTGTAGAGACAGTGTTGGCAGGAGCAGTGCTGCAGCAGCAACACTGCCTGGTTTGGATTAAACTGATGACAATAAGGACATAAAATGAATAATCACATTTTTCAATTATGTGATTTTAACCAGTTTGTCAAATAGTCATTTAGGATCATCAGGATGATGGTGGATCATTTCTTTGCTGTTTTGTCTCTGACTGCTCTAACTGAACTGACTGACTCTCCTCTCTCTGTCTCTCTGTCCCAAGTTTCTTCTGACTCTCTTCAGTCTGTCTCTCTGTCTCAAGTTTCTTCTGACTCTCTTCAGTCTGTCTCTTTGTCTCTTTGAGGAATCTATTTATTTGCTCCATGTCTCTCTCTAGTTTTGCCTTCCTCTCTGTCATTTTAATAATCAGATCCTCTGTTGTCATCAGTAGTTTCTCTGTGTTCTCTAATAGTGTCTCATGTTCTGTCTTTTTTTTCTCCAGATCATGTATGTTCTTTTTATGCTTTCCCAGTTTTTTGTCTTTGCCCACTATTCGTGTCTTGTCCAGGTCCTTTGTTTTCTCCTCTATCTTTGTCTCCTCCTCCCTCTGTAGTAAGATGAGTTTATCTCTCTGTGTCCTCAGATCCTCCTTCTGCTCCGTCAGTGTTTTAATCACCTGTTGTACATGTTGCAGGTCTCCCTCATTCTTCTGTAACTCTTCATCCAGTTTGATCTTTGTGTTTTCCAAATATCTAATTTTCTCACTTTCTGTCATGAGCCGCTCTCTGTCTCTTTCTGTCTCCATCAGAAGCTGAAGTTCACTGTTGTTGGTGTTGTTGGTGTTGTTGGTGCTGTTGGTTACTGTGGGTCAGAAGAAGCAGGCATGTAGTTCAGACCAGTTTTGTTAAAGCAGTGTTGATTGTTGCTGAGAAACTGAATAATAATTTTCTATTGTGACTACTGAAAATCCTAAATTCTGATTGGCTGGAAGAGATAAATACAATTTAAGTAACGAGACAGTATATCCGGACAGTTTTAGTTTTAGTTTGCAGTTCTAAAATTATATGCCAATATTAAACTGTAGGAAGCTAAAAATAAAATTCATGAGTCTGAGGGACAACTGAGACTCAGGAAACATACATTCTGATGTTTGTAGCAGAACAGAAACATGAGATCAGCATTACTTGTATAGATAAATGATCGACTCATCATTTTAATTTGAGGACAGGTACTGTGTAACCGTGGTACTGGAAGGATTGTATCTAACAAAATGTTTCATGATTGCAATCATGCAGAGGTTAAGATCACGTCTAATGTTTCTTTGCTTTTCACTCCAATTAATGTAAAAATAATCATCAAGAAAGTAACTTGAGGTTTGGAAAGAAGAACAATATTTATAACAGCCCAGGTCTGGTTTTGCATCTGTGGTCAGTGCAAACACACTTCTGCTAAGTGCCCCAAGTGTTCCACTAAATAAAAATGCTATTCAGATCTCTTCTCTGGATTAATGTGAAGATAACCATCAAGAATATGTGAAAGCAACTAGAGGTTTTGGGGGAAAAAATATGATATCATTGTGACTTACCAGTTTTATTTTGTCTCCCTTTCCACACAATGAGAGAAACCGCAACAACAGACATGATGCACACAACAACACAGATGGTGATACGAACAGCAGGACTAGACTGGACCATGAAGAGATCATCTGAAATGATAAAACACAGAACAGATGTGTTTATAAAACTAGACTCCAACTGTCTGTAACTAACAAAGTAATAACACTGATAAATTATTCTCTTACCTGGAATCTGGATCTGAGTCTCTCTGGTCTGGCTGATGTTCCTCTGTTGGACTCTACAGGTGAAGGAGTTGCTGGGTGTCTTCTCCACAGTCACTCTGCTGCTGACAGTATAGAGACCATCAGGACCTCTGACTGTCTCTGTAGGTCCAGCAGAGAGGAGTTTGTCTTCACCATCCAGCCAGGACACCTCAGGCTCTGGATACCAGCCTATAGATTTACACTCCAACAACACACCGCTGCTGACTTTGGAAATCTTTATGTCAGCTGAGGAGACAGAACCTAGTAGAGAAAAGAAACATCAAAATATGTTTGAATGTAAAGTTCCCACAAGTTTCTCAAACTTTTACAGGCGAAGGCACTGCAGCTAATATAGAGTCTATAACAATGGATGAATGTCTACTTACCTACAACAAGCTTGACCACAGATTCTGCATTAATTGTTGGAATGAGGCATCTGTATGTTCCTGCATCAGAGAGTCCCACTTTTGAGACGTTCAGTGAAATGTCTCCATGCTTTAGTTTGTTGTTGAACAGTGATGTTCTCCCCCTGTACGACTGATGCTCCTCAGGCTGAAGTTCCACACCGTCTCGCCTAAAATGGACAAATCTTGGGTCTAGGTCAGGTCTCGCCCACTCCACGGTCAGGTCAAAAGCATCCACAGCAGGTTCAAGTTGGCATGGCAAAATGATGTCATCTCCAACCATTGCTACTATTGGCTGAGAAGGACCAATCATCTGAGACTGACCTAGTGGGGAAAAAAGCACATTTGTTTTTTTTAACTCTTACTTTAACTACTTTACAAAGTTGTGAGTTCTCAGTACAACAACAGTATATTGTCTGCTGAATAGTGGTTACTGTGGCCACAAGTGTGCATTACAGGATAACATTTAATTTACTGTTGTGGTTTGCATCTGGCACTTAAGTCTGCTGCTCAGAGATTAGGGTGACCATATTTTCAAAACCCCAAACCAGGACACTTCAGTACAAGCACCACACATCAGGATAAATTAAACTTATATGCATGAAATTATATTGTTGTATATAAATTAAAATGATGAATCAGGGACAATTATTTCAGTGCTTAGCACACCAGAACAAAATGGTTCAAGAACAAAATAACTGGGGGTGCATCTGAAATGAGTGGGTATAACAACCCCAGAGTTTGGGCCATGCGATGAGGGGTGTAACAATAATTAAAACAGGAAGAAGGGAAAAGTGAGACAAATGTGCAAACAAGGGTTCTTTTTATAATAAATCAAGTTCAAATAAGATTAAGTCAACATAAGATTCAATGACAGCATTAAATGTTTACTTAAAATATGAATCAGACAGCTAGCGTATTCGTTCACCACAGAGGCTAAGAGAACACATGCTACTGAACACTAACATTAATGCTAACAATGAACAGTCTATCCTGACACTACAGGACAAGACTGTGAATACGAATGGCCCAGTGAGCCTGTGCTGCTGCTCTCTTCCTGCTTTTGAATTGTCCTGATTACTGATTAACTGCACACCTGCTGCCAGTCAACCACTGCAGCAGCAGAATGGAGCACAACACCCACACGCGCGCTGTGGCACGGAACAGTGGGGCTGAAAATAACATTTAAAGTGGTTAAAGCAGGAAATCAGTCTGCACTGATCCAAGAATAAATGTGGATGATTCTTACAGCTTCTTTATACTGTAAGAAAAGCTTCTCCTTCAGTTCATGATATCCCTGCAGCACCTGAAGGCAGCACCAGAGCGCAGTGTAATCGCACAGAGCAGTTAGCAGTGTGACTGACATCAGAATTATTGTTACAATAGTGTTGGTCTTATGTTATCATCACCAAATCAAGTTCTGACTGAAACTGATGAAACCTTCAGGGCGATGAAACTATTTTATGATCACCACACCTGCTGATCTTCACCTTCATCCAGCCCATTTGCACGTTGCACTGCTGCACAAACATGAACCAAAACAAAAGGCACACATGGAGAGATACTATTATTATTCAACTTTCAACTGAGGGTGTAAACTGTTACGCTGAGGCCGCAGTCTAAGCTTCTGCACCCTCAGAGCCTTTGTAATTGTGGTGAAAACCTGGACAATTTTGTCATGAATGTTGAAAACTTCAGTGTTTCATTGATATCTGTCAGAACTCTGGACACTCAGGTTGAAACCAGTTACAATCAAACTGGGATGTCTGGTCACCTTAGACGGATTTATTGGGGTGTTTCCATGTGCTAATTGTGCTAAAAGTTCCCAGCATGCAGATCCAATTTAAGATTAAATGTGATTCATCAACATTCTTTGCACATCTGGTGAACCTCATGTAGGATTTTCTTATTTTCCAAACATGTTGTTGCTTTGTTTAAGAATAAATGTAAGAAAAAATAACAAACATTCATCCATGAGGATCATTGTTCTCCTCTGGAAAAATGGTTCAATTCCATAAATCTTTAGTAGCTTTTGGGCTGTTTAATCAGTCAGACTGTATTGCACCGAACTGCAACACTGCATCTAAAAAAGTACAGAATCTAAAGGACTTATGTCAGTTATATGTGGTTAAATGCTGCTGGACAGTACAAAGAAAAAACATGGGTTCTGAAATATATTGTTTATGATATTATAAATGGTTATCAAGGGCTTTTACCATCTGTTTGTCTGTAACTTACCTCCACATGAGTGTGTTTGGAGAAGGAGGATCACAGTGAGGTGCAAGACCGATGCAGATAAGCCAACGAGCTGAGGTTTCATGACAAATCTGTCCATGTGAATCATCCCGGAGCTCTGAAACTGAAAATAAATCAACTTTAAAATATGTGACCCCAGTTACATCTAAACAATGTGATTAGTAACAAATCCAACAGACTGTAACACTGCAGTTAAGCCCGGATTGAAAATGTGGAAAAGTTATTGGTTGCAGATTATTTTAGCCATTCACTAAAATTACAGAAATGTTTGAAAAATCACTAAAATAATCTATTGTAAGGAACAAATAAACCTCTCATGTAAAAATCCTACATACCTGTTGTGTGTGTGTGTGCGTCAACGAGCCACTTCGACTGAGAGTAAAGTCGTCTGCACGGACAAAGTCCAGAATGAAACAGGCTCAAAAAAATCAATGTGTAATTTACACTCCGCCCCCTGTAATTTAGATAACATGTGTTTGGACTTCATAAAACCTTTTTATCAAACTCAAATCGACATGTGTTGCCAGTAGAGTTTGAAACTGCATGCACAATGTTGTACATGCTCAGGTGCTTGTATGCAGATACTAAAACACTGCAGAGCTCTTTTAGTTCTGCACTTTTTCTTTGGGCTAGAAATGTTTAAAATGAAAAGCAGACCACATTTCTACACAGAAAACAAAGTCAAATAAAATGTCCTAATCAACATCTTTGACTGTCCCTGACTGCCTGATATCAAAGGTGCATGTTGTTCCAATGTGCTGAGAATGAACATGTGTGTGTCCTTGTATTGTACTTTCATTTTCTCTCGGTCTGTTTGTTCATGACCTGTTACTTTGGACTTTGGACCTGCTGCCTGCTGCTGGCAGCTGCTGTGCTGCAGTCACACACACTGTAAGTCAACAGGTGGGCGGAACAAGGAAGTTGCGAAAGAGAATAAAAGACTGAATAATAACAAACGTGTATCCTGTTTGCTGTGACATGAGTGTGATTTACAGCAGAGGGCAGAGTGACGCTGTTCATGAGATGGAGTCAGAGGAGTCAGGGTGGGAGGGGCCAGAGAGACTTGGTGTGGACCGACCAAACCGAGTCAAAGCAGGATGTCTCATGATGATTGTGAGGTTATTATGATCATGTGTCTTTTTATTAGCATTTGTAATGATTTGTCTTTTTTCACAGGCCCAAAAATATCAAGTGATTTACAGCAGGTTAGTTAATAGTTAATAATGCTCTCATGAGATGCTTATTAACACTGATATGTGTTAGTAATAATCTAAAAAAACATATTTATTGTTAGATCATAAGATATTCATAGCACTCACAGAAACTTGTGCTTATTAAGGTTAATTCATCATTTATTATGTATTAATTAACAGTTAACTAATGCATTTTGGGGGTTACTAAATCTAAAGTGTGAACAATGTTTACTAAGGTTAATTAGTCCTTTATTATGCAGTAATTAACACTTAACTAATGCATTTGGGGGGTTCAGTGCTCATGAAGGTTATTTAATCCTTTATTACACACTTATTAACACTTAATTGTGTATTTTGGGGGTCCAGGGCCTATAAGTGATTATATATGACTTATAATTTAACAATAATAACATTAATTAAGTCTTATTACCACATATTGATGTTAATAAGCATCTTTTAAGGGCCTTGTTTTCTATTAACTAACACTTATTACAGGCACCTTAATAAAAAGTGTTACTATGAGGCATTTAAATGCATTTATTTATTTCCTCTTCACTGTGCAGAGTCGTGTTTAAAAATCTGTTTCTCTGGCGCCACCTGTTGAGATTTTATCTTTTTTAAAGCTCAGTGCAGCCGAGTGTCTCTGTGAAACCTCAGACCTGCTGTTTCCTCGGTCACCAGAGGGGCAACAGGAAGAGGAGGAGCAGGTTGTGACTGACGTGATGTGTTTAATTCTGTCTGATGTTCAGACAGTCAGCAGCAAGACACCATGGAGGCAACAGCTCTCTGCGTCAGACTGTGTGAGTACAGACTCTGTCTAACATACACTAACATACACTGTTTCTATTATTGTTTAATTGTGACGTAATATAATAATAATAGAGGTGGAACTGAATGTTTATTGGGTTCAAGACAAATTGTTATTAATTATCCAAAATGCACAGGTTATATAGATAATATATGGAGCTGTAATCTGCTGCCGATGATGGAGAAAACATGTACACGCTACAATTATTATACAAATGTTATATGTTTCAGTGTCTCGTGTCTCTCCGGTGATGACTGTGTTGTTGCTGCTGGTCGCACAATCTGACTTCACTTCCTCTCAAAAAGCTGGTAAGTCACAATGAGACAATCGGTCAAACTTTACGATGTGATGCTCATTTTGTGTCATTTTTTTACAAAAATATCAACCCGACTTGACTCCTCTTTAACTTCTGCAGTCATGAGAATTTTGGGACCTTAAACAGAATTGTGGACAATAAACATTAACTTATTACATCTTAAACTTTGTGGTAACACCTAAATACTAGCATGTATGAAAGTGACATACGTGGGATTTATATAAAGAAAGTGTGATCATGAAATGCTCGTCTAAAGTAAAGTCTTGTGGTAAACCTGTGTGCGCGTGGTGAAACATTTGCGCTCTGAGGCTGCACATTTATGTATTTATGTCTTTCAAACTTGTGCACAACGAGTTTAGACCTGTGCATGCAAATAATAATCATAATGATAATAATAATTACAGTGAGAAGCATGCTGTCTTCACTTAGAGACGATTTTCACAGAGGAGGACAGAGGCCTGATAGAGAGCCGAACATTATGATGTCATAGTGAAGCTGACCTTTGACCTTTTTGATATAAAAGTCATCACTTTATCATTGTATCCCATTAGATATGTGTGTGTAATTTTGTGATTATTGGTGTATGTATTCCTGAATTATGGCTAAAAATGCAGTTTGTGAAATCACAGTGACCTTTGACCTTTGACCACTAAAATCGAATCAGTTCATCCTGTCAAGTCCAAGTGGATGTTTGTGCCAAATTTGAAGAATTTCCTTCTGAGTGTTCCTGAGATATCCCGTTCACGAGAAAGGGACGGACATGAGGTCCTAGTGACCTCTGACCTAGTCAAGATTATTAATGAATAAATAAGTTAATGAATAAAAGTATTTGGTTTAATACACCTCATTCTCTGTGTCTCTGTCATAGATGTAGTTTTCCCTCAGGTTGTTCCAAACAGTCAGCAGCACTTTGAATATGAGCCCATAGTTATCAGCTGTGAGGGACTGGAGGGACTGACTGGATGGAGAGTGATGAAGAAGAACAGAGGAGGTGTTAAAACGTGTGCTCCTGACTGGTCATCAACGGGGCCCTGCAAAATTAAAGCTGCCATTCAAGCATTCGACAGCGGAGAATACTGGTGTGACATGGGAGCAAAGAGAAGCAACACTGTCAACATCACTGTCACTGGTATTTGACACCTCTCAAGCTAATTCATTCTGGAAAAGTCATCACATTTTTGTTCTGTGATCACCTCAGTTTGAAGATTGTTGATTTGTCCGGTATATAAAGTCCCATACAATTTAGCTATGCATCAGTCTCCATATTGACGGCAGGTTTGGATGTAACTGTTCCTTGGCTACTGTTTAAAAACACAGCATGTGTGTTTAGATGTTAAAACATAATAAACATTTACCATTGATTAGGACAGTCCCATTATAACAGAGGCTTTAAATACATCTCATAATTTCGACTTTTTTATCCCATAATTTGAGTTACCATGGAGAATTATTTTCTTGGGCTTTCATACACACAGGCATGATACAAATGTATATATATATATATGTATATATATATATATATATATATATATATATATATATCTCTCTTATATA
>JAJHUR010076423.1:0-34968 GCA_027495735.1 Lutjanus campechanus | reverse complement strand
AAAACTGGAAACTTATAAGTTCACCTGCCTTAAATTTAAGTTGTATTTATGCAATTTGTTGATTTGAAAGCAATCATATTATTAAGTACATCTGACCTAATGTACTTGTGTTCATTTGTATGTTACCAATTGAAGTAAGTTTTTAAAGTTGGTCCAGCAATTTCTTTTTTGGTGCATGGTTGTGCATATTCTACTGCAAATGCTTATTGGCACCTTCTAAATGCAGCATTCACGGCTGTTCATTCTATGACCTTTCAAATACACCTCTGAGCAGAATCCATATTAATGTTTAAAGGAATAATAATACAATCAATAAATGCTGCTATGTGTATTCTTCAGTGCTCTCGGTATGCACAAGGCAACCAATCCAGAACATCCCCTGGTGATGTATGGCAGCACCGCGGACATCAATACCACCGCCCTCTTTTTATTACAACTGTACAGAATTAAGACTGTACAGTTACAGCACAGTTTGTTTTTGCTGGTACTGTGTAGCAAAGCTGTTTTTATTAATATTTAAAGGTGGTAAGATGTATCAGGGACTTCTGAGTACAACATATTTTAGCTGATAATTGGTTCAGATAGGCTCAGAAAAACACACCCAAGTGAAATCACTGCACATTTCTTTTTATTTATTTTGTTTATTTACTTGGTTACTTGTTTTCATCCACATTTTTAGATAAGTGGGAAATTTCCTTCATATGGTGCCGGAGCTAGGTCCCTGCAGTCACCCATCTTTAGTGTTAAAATTACATTTAAATTAAAAAGCCCACAGTACCACTCCAGAGAGGAAAACACACAAAGAGTGGAGTTAACTAGAACCCCTTTTACAACAGACAAAAAAACACACTAAAACTAACTAACATCTGGCTTGTGTCACGGGTCAAATGACTGCTGTAGTCACGGGTACTTATCAGCTCACAACACCCAGATGGACGCACTATTTTTCACCCCTTTTCAGCACAGGCAATACAGGCTTGTTGCCTCCATTGGCAACTTCTGCAATTCTTTTGCTCTTTTTCCACACGTGTATTTAAACAAAGACGTGCTCATCTTTAAGAGCAAGCGGCTGTAAAACCGTGGATCATTTTGTTTCCAATAAATTCTTTCACAAAAGTCTCATGTTATTTTGATTATGAAACAGCAAAATCAGGAGATGTTGGGTTTTCATCAACAGTAACTTAACATGAGTCCCATCCACCTGAAAGTGAACATGAAACAAAATAAAGCAGATACCTGAAAGTTCAAACAACGACTCACGAGAGGGTGAATCGGCTATTCTTAGCGGGTTCTGCCGTGTTTAAAAAACCTGAATATACGTGCTAATATTGGTATAAAAACAGTATAGGAAAACAGAATCACAGCTACCTGCATTTAGATTGGTGGCCCCAATACTACTGACCTGAGACCAACCACAAAGCAGAGCCAGCTGCTTCCTTCCTCTGAGACCCACCTCATGACAAAGACTGAGGCTCTATCCTGCTCTTTCAGCCTGGTTTAGCACATCCCGGCTGGGCACACAACAGCTCCCTCTCCCCCTCCTGAATCTACCAACAAGCCTAATATAATTTATTTACCAAACCGACATGGGCAGACAGAGAGCAAAAAGCCATGAAAAGGGTGTCAACCATGTGGACTCCATTGATAAAGTTTGTGAACTGAATCTTTTCCTCTTTTCTTTTCTTTCCCTTTCCTTTCTATTCAAACAGCACAGAGTAACTGTAAACCCCGTGGTATAATTTCAAATTAACCAACCTCATCCTAGTATGGATATGAGATTTCTTCAGCTAATATTGATATGCAGAATTTTCTCATTATCCCAGGCGAATGACACCGCTACAAACAACACCCGGGCAACTGTGTCTCATGTGAGGCATGGAGACAGAAAAAAAAACAAGAAAAGAAAGAAAAGTTAATGTTTAATTTGTGAAAACAACGCCCTGACTAATGAATTTCCCCAAGTTTGTTTCCTCGCTTACAGCTCCTTGTTTGGCTTTGTTTTTAATAGAGCATGCAGATTTAGAAAAATGAGGGGCAGCAAAAGCAGGAGTGGAGAGGGAAAAAAAAAAGATGTTTGCGCAGAAAACACCTTATTTGGACTTTTCTGAGGTGATCCGTCGACGCTCTGCCAAAATGAGATGTTGGAGCTAAGTGTAAGACAAGAAACAGCTTACATGAGCAGTGCGTTGCCTGAGGCATTTTAATGATCCAGGGGTCTAGAAACGTGAGCAACAGACGGGTGCTCCTCTGAGCCCCAGACATGAACTGAATTATTACTGTATACAGAAGCCAACATCTCCTCGTAGCATCGCATAAATCTAGTGGGGGGAAAAAAAAGGCAGATAGCCGAGTGTCACGGTGGCCTCAAAGATGTGAGGATATAAGCCGAAAAGAAGAACACAGGGATTTGTCTGCTGTGGAGGGGTTCAGCACGAGTTCAGGGAAACGGTTTCCAGTTTTTCAGGAGTCAATGAGAACAAACAGTGTCAGGTGAAATCTCAGCAGTAAAAGCAAAGTCACTCTTATTCTAAGACTGACTGACACAGATTAATTTAACCTAAGTTTAGTTCTAATCAGAGTTTAGCGACACTCCCGCCTTACAGTACCTTGTACCTATAAAAGCATTGTTTGATAGCTAGCTAAAAAACAAACACAACATTACATTATTCGTGCTAGCTAAAAAGTTAGTTGGTCCACTTAGCCTACTCATGATGGTTCGGCAGAAAAGCTTTAATTTCTCCACCTTTGAGAAAAACTTGCTGCTGGAACTAATGGAGCAATATGGCCAAATAATAGAACATTTAAAAAATAGCATAGTAAAGAAAAAAGGGACTGTTTTACCTTTCTTTGTGGAACTTGATTATTTTGCTTGATCCATCTAAAACAAGACCATTATTTTAAAACTTAAACCTAATCGATTGTAAGTTTAAGGTTATTAAAATGGGGGTTTCATTTTCAATCTTTAAATTTTTATTTTTAGCGAGTTTAAAGGTTTGGTGCAACATAATATAAAGTTAAACTGTGTTTTAATCAGGTTTAAAAATCAGTCCTTCTTGGTGCAACCAAGCCTAAATGTAGCAATTTGAATAAAGTTCATACAAACCTCCAAAGTGTTGCTAAGAAAATGTCTTTAAATCATAAATCACAAAATGTTTTTTTCATTATTTCGAAGAATCATTTCCTCCAGATGATGCATATCTTGTTTTGGAAGCTTTATCTCTCTATTTCTTGCTCTTACTTTCCTTCATCTAAAACACGCACCACCAAAAATTATAGATGACTCATACTTCTTCTCTGACTGTACCTTTTTTTTGAAGCAACCTTTATAAAGGCTAAAGAAATGTCTGGAATTAAAAAAAAACAAAACACTGTGATATGAGCAGCCCGCCTGTTCCTCTGTCTCTTCAAGCTTTCAACTCCTCGCTGATTCTAGTTACTAGAAATACTGTAGCTCTGAAGTGGAATAACTTTACAGAGTGCCGTGACTTTGTTGCACTCTTGAAAGGAAGTCTTCTTCTTTTTTTTTCTACACGCAACACGAGACATACCAAAGAGACGTACGCAGAGACAGGTCGAACATGGAGATGTGAGGAAAGATATCTGAACGACTGAAGGACATACCTTCCGACCACATTACAAGAACAGCGGCCAGTGGTAAATTCCGCTTTGACAGCACGTCATTAACACACAAACAGGACGCACACACCCTTTCAAACACAATATGAACAGTAGCAATGCTGTCTTCACCCTTTCATCTCCTGAAGAATTGATCTTGAGAGGGGAAAAAAAAGCAACTTTGCGTGTTTAACCTGACGCCCAGACTGTTTCCGAGCCGTGCGCCCTTTCACTGCAGAATCCAGCTGATCATTATGTTATTAATCCCAATTGCAGTACAGCCGTTGTAATAATACACAGAAAAATATTTGAGTCATCCTCTCCCTTTTCAGTTAAGCTTGGTTTCCTGAGGCATGTGTTCTGGGAGTGGAGGGTTAGCAGTTGTGGGGCGCCACGCTCCAACCTGCTCGGCCTAGTTAGAGCGCCGTTACCCTCGTCAGCAACCTGTCAGCATGAGAGCACCCTTGTTTATTCCCATCATACTTAACAGCGTGTCATTCCAAAATGCTAATACGAATAGGGTTTGAAAATCACTGCAAACTCCCAGCAACGCTCTTAACTTTGACACAATTCATTACCTGAAAGACATATTACATATTCCACAGATATCACCGTTTGTTTATTAATAAAATAAGATTCATTTCCATCCAAATGCACACACAAACAAAGTCCCCGGAGGGAGAGAGGAGTGTGTTTGTTCCAACTTATCACAATAAATGTAATTACACTGGGTATTTAATGATTTTTTTCATGTTTTTTTTTTCTCCTTTTGTACTTTTTTAACAAGAGGCTTGTCAGTCTGTAATTAGTGATCACTGAGAGGAATCAAAAAAACAAGAAAGACTTGTTTTTGTTGAGCTCCTTGCTTCACTCCGTCTTTCCCTTCTCTCCCCTGAGGGGAAGATGCCTCACACGCAATTTGATTCAGAGCCGAGTGCCGAATCCAAACTCACTTGACTTCAGACAATGTTAACTCCCGGAGACTCAACGCCCAGATATTTACAACCTGCGAGATTTTTGCTATTAATAAAAGCAGACGTGTCCGTGGAAAGGATGAGACACTAACTCCTGCGGGTGTTGTTGATGTCTTAGTGTTTCTTTTTTTTTTCTCATCCTGAGCAAAAGCAAAGACCCGGCGGCTTCTATAAGTGTTCAAAGGCCTTTTGTCTCGGTGCTTTGATACATGTCGCTCTCTACAGAGGTGACACCAGCGGAGGGCCGGAGTCTTGAAGATGCATAGAGAAAAAAGCTTCGAGGCATACAAGCTATACTTTTTCATTTTATTTTTTTCATACTATGAATATTTGATGTGAAAGTTAAATGGAGCAACAAAAAAACTATTAATACATTTTAAATTTTGCACCTTTCCTAATAAAGCAGGGGAGACCAGGGACTGTTATAACATCGGGTTAGTTGTAACTCACCATTTCCTGGTAAAATAGGGGAGACCGGGGACTACTGCAACCCAGGTCAGTTGTAACTCTGTCAGTTTGAGCAATCTTTGCTGATCTCACAGGAAATTGACATGTCTCTGTGTGCAATGTTGTGGATTATTTGACCAAAAAGTTGGGGAATACAATAAAGCCTTTAGCATTCATTTTGTTGTAGATACAATGATTTAAAGTGCATAAACTCTCACTGCTAAAGCTATCCCTAGCTAGTGTTACAACTCATCCTGGTTATGGGGTAGGTTGCAACTACAGACCTCTTCATACTTGACATTAACTCACATAATCTGTGATTGTGTAGTAGAAAGTCCAAGTCAGTTTTATTTGCAGTAGACAAATAGGTTCCTTTTATCAATGTTTGAGAGATCTGGCATGAACAACTACTAAGTTGCAGGCCTTCAGAAAGTGTTACTACCATCCCCGGTCTCCCCCATTACAACTTTCTAGCTGCTATTTTATTGTGAACAGGAGAAAACTCTTTCAAAATTTTATAAACCTTTTTTTCAACACTCTCCCTTTGCTGTTTATAATATAGTCACCCCACTGCTGGTGCTCTTCTCGCTGTGTATCTTCTTTGGTTGACCTTCCCGCTTTTTGTCTTGTAAAAGAGTTGAGCTAAACTACTTACATCCTGGGGATGTTCCTGGCCTCGGTTATTGTTTATCAAATCCAAATCCGCCCAGAAACGTAAAGAAAACAACTCTACAGAAGAGCTTTTTTGGACTGTTGGCGTACTAAAAGGTCAAGAATGTTTCACTGCAAACAAAATAAGACGAAGTCCTTAAAGACGCAGGCAAGGATTTTGAGTTTTTCACCAAGGAGAATAATTCAACCGTAGAGACCTAAAGCAGCCATTTGTTTGTGTCCCCAGGAAAAGGGTGCTTTGTAATTTTGGCCCATGCTGGCGAATGTTAGAAAAAGTAACAAGAAGAACTCTGGGTTAATGAATGCTGAGGAATATATTTGCAACAAAAAAAAAAATGCAAATTTGAAGTTTTCGTTTGTCCTCATCGTACTTTAGAGCCGAGAGGTTTCTCCATCATGAGCTACAGGACGGGCTGACAGTTACCGTCTAGACGGGGTCTTGGGGGATGCGCCACACAACCAGGTGCTCTTTATAAACACTCCCATTAGGGATTGGAACTGACGCTTGTTTGAATAACTTTCAAACACGAAGGTCTGGTGTTTATCCTCCATTGATCCCCTCCACTGTCCATTACACCTCGATGGGAGGACCAGCCGCTGTCAGTAACCACCATTACAGGAAATCTATACCTAATACCCGTCTTATTATGAATACTCATTTTAAAACTTCAATAACAGAGGAGCAGCAGCGTGGGCAGCTATCATTATCCCTTCAGGGGTAGGTCAGGATAAGTGATTTTATAGAGGTTGTTTTACTCGGTTGTTTATATTAAAAAATACCCCTTCAGTCACTATCTGAGGATGCAAACAATATCTGCGTTGTAATATGCAAGCCTACACGCTGCATATGCATAGCTCGTACTTCTGTAACTTGTAAATTCCAGCCTCATTGATATGCCAGTGCTAAGAAACCAACATATCTCCCCCATAGCCGCAGGGGGTCCTGGGTTGTGACTGCAACGATGTAGCGCCAAACAACATCACCAAGAGAGCAGCAGCTTTTAAATTGAAATGTGCATTATAGATGTATAGATAGCCGGGCTTATAGTCACAGCGAGCCCTGGAGCAATTCTAGGCTGTGATGAAACAATGACCCAGGAGCTGCCAAATTTAGAGACGAGCTGGGTCTCCCAGGAAGCATCTCCATTTGGGCTGGAATGGCAAGTGTGACCCTCATCTCTCTGCTCCTCACCTCCTACTAATTGAATCAGGCTGCTGCCCAGGATAATTCTGTGTGTGAAAGTGTGTGTGAGAGAGAGTGTGTGTGTGTGCATGCAAGAAGTCTGTTAAAGCAGGTTTAAAATCGTTAAAATGTGTCTTTCTGGGCTGACCCCTTGCTTCAGATAACCATCCAATATATTTCACACGTGAAGGGATTGGGAATTTTGTGTCCACACACAACCCAGCAGGCCTTTTCCCTGCTCCTACACCAGAGGGCAAATATAAAACTCCACTAAAAAGTCATAAGATATCTATTAAAATCCCTCATGGACTCTCCCTGGGAAATTATGCATTATAAATTTGTCTACTCCCCAACCCCAAACCCACTTCTGATACTAGGCTTTCTACTATATTCAGATGCATGGATTTAATTAAGAAACAGTGGAATAAACATTAAAAATTTATGATTGGAATTTGCCGCAAGTTCTAGATTCTTTTTCTTTTTCCTCTCCTTTTAAACCGCCTTCTGTTGAATGTACCAAAACAATGTTTAAGCACTATTCAGAGTCTTTAATTAAAGTTTTTTTTTTTTTTTCGGTGTGAAACACCGATTAGTTCTGGTGCAGATTTGGCATCATCAGGGCCAGACGTGGACACGAAGAGGGGACGCTCAAGGGGGCGCACTCTTGTTAGGTTTCTCATCTTATTTCTGATGGCGGCTCACCAACCACGACACCGGCACTCTCATCAGTGTGCAAGATTTAAGCAGAGCTTTGAGGAGTCTTATAATTGTGCCTTATAATTAGTCAGTAGTCTGCTTTAAGACTGTTGAGGTAAACAGGGTTTAATTAGGAAGGATAGAGCAATCTGGGACAGATGTTGTGCAGGAGGGATCACACTGAGACTGTTTTTGCTTTCTGTCGCAGTGTGAGAGAGAGAGAGAGAGAGAGAGAGAGAGAGAGAGAGAGAAATCTTGCTATTCCAGTAAGACAAAAATAACTAATTGTTTCAAATAACTTCGTGTACACACTCTCACACACACACGCACTTGTGACGTGTCTGGAGTTGCAAGCATGGTCTTGTTGTGTTGTTAAAGGGATAGTTCTTATTATTTGATGTAGGGTTGTGTGAGTCACTTATTCATGATCAGCGTTTTACTCACATTAGATGCTGGTCAACAAGGCTGCAGATAGGAGAAGCAGAAAGGCACAAGCACAGCACATTATCAGTTTAAGTGTGCACTGTATTCAGAATATTTTCACCACTTTCCTTTGCCATTAGGCAGCCTTTTCTGATGGGAAACTGCCATTATACAAGCCAAATATCGGCATAGACAAAATCATGATTTTACCAACAGAACACGGGAGTTGCTGGTCTACCATTGCCTTGATCGGTTACAGCGTTTTTGTGTGACTTTGGCGTTTTAAAAGGATGGTTTGAATTCACCGTAGTCACACAATAACACAAACAAACTAACAGATCAAGGTAGCGTTAGACCAGCAACTCCTGTGTTCTGCAAGGTAAAATTGTTGTTTTTGCCTAAGGAGTTTGGTTGGTTCAGAGAAAGCAGTATTTGATTTAGATAACAGCAGTTTCCTGTTAGAAAAAACTGTGTGACAGCAAAGTAAAATGGTCAAAATGTTCTAAAGACAGCATACACTTAAGCACTGTCCACAGCAGGACTTTGCTTAGCTTCCGTGCTGGTACTCATGCTCATACTTGTCAATCCTCCTGATTTTCCCTCTTTCCTCCTGGGGTCACAATTCTCCCATATTTTTCCCAATTTATGACATATTTTCACTATTTTCACTTTTTTTTCTTCTACCAAGTCTTAAAGGAAAGGGGCCCATTAAAAAAAAGTAGCCTGATTTATACACCCCTAGAAAAACATTTAAATAATCATTTTCTGTGTTATGTGAATTGGGACCACTAGGTAAGACTAAATGGTGTGGTCACAATGTGTCTTCCAGATAATGGAGGTGTACATTACTTACTATTTTGTTATTTTCATTCTTTAAAAGTCCTCAGAATGCACGGAAATAAGTCTATGAAATTCAGTGTTTTTTTTGGTGAGGGGACAACCACCAGACCCCCTGCTTTGGTTTAAACGTCCTCCCTATTTTTGAGGTCTTGAGGTTGGCAATTATGATCATGCTGCTTTTCCAAACTGCAAGTGTGTCGACAGCATCTACTGTGACTAATACACTAACTATCGATAAGTACTTCAAACAACCCCTCTTAAAATGATCCTAACTATTCCCTTAAGGAGCTAATGTTAAATATGGTGCCCCCATAAAAACAGAATGGACACAGACAAAAGCACAAAATTACAGCAGTTGCTCTGAGAACTGCTTGTAGTGCTGTAAATCTGTTTCTTAGCTATAAAGAGCTTATGTCCACAGCCCTGCAGGGTGGGTCTCTGACCGTTTCCCTTCAGGGGGAGAGGAATTCAGAGACAGGTATCCTGAGAATGTCTTCCTAACTTCCCCGCTAAGTGGCAGCTACACTACTTAAAACCTGCTGATGGGATCGCAGGCCTCCACCTAGGCTTAAGTCGCCACTAAACCACACGAAACCTCTCCTCTGACGGGCAGTGGCTGAACGGGGATCAACAGCTAACAATGTGGCAGTCAATGCACCATTTTGGGAAAGTAACAAAAGCAAACACACCTAAGGCGGGTTTTATGGATTCTAAGCCTTAAATAACCACGTCCGCTAAGCTGGAAGAACAGAGGGAGGGGGAGGACGGGAGTGTGAGAATGAGAGAGAGCAACACAACACAGAGAGGAGAGATGGAGGAGGGTACGTTGGTGAGAGAATGGAGTGTTAAAAACAGAGATGATGAGAAGCCGAGAGAGAGAAAGCAAGCTTTGAGGGGCAGATGATGAGGATGACAGCAAACAGTGGGAGGGAAGGAGGGAGAGGGAGAGGACAAAAAAAAAAAAATCACGCTTTCTTGACAGAAGCAACATGGCAGGATCACACAGCTATTTTTCATTCACACTCCTCTGCATTCGCACATGATTCCAAAGGTACCCAAGCCCCAAGGAAGCCTTCCAGCAAACACTGTTTGCCAATTTTTCAAACCTGTCACTCCCTTTCGGTGTATCAGCTCGTGCTGCACAAAGGGCCTCCTCCTAGTGCTGTCGCTATTGTTGTTGTCATTGTGCCCGATGTGAGGTAAACACGTGAGGCAGTGTCGTCCACCCCCCCAACACCCCTACCCCACAATGCATCACTCTGAGATCACACTGTAAGGCGACAAACATTACTGTGGGAGGGACGGTGTGTGTGTGTGTGTGTGTGTGTTTTTTTTGTCTTGCGCCCGCGTTTTGACAGCACACAATATCTGTGCAGCATATTTCAGTGGGTGTTGAAAAATCACATGAACGCCTGAAAATATGACTCGTGTAAATAAGCGACGATGGCTTGAGTAATACATACAGTAAGGAGAGGATGTGGAAATTGTACACATTGCCTTGTCAGTTGAACAGTGGAAGTCTGAAGTGGCGCTGGTTGCTTGGTAATCCACATCATTTTTTACCTCCGTCTCCCTCTCCGTCTCAACCTTTTACACCTCCTGGCTGTTAATAAAAACGGCTGAGCCTCAGACGGCGCTCGCACACGTCAAAGACATGAAAACACACCAGGCCACTACGGGTGTACAGGTGAAATTTCGTCAGTAGAGCGATTGTTAGTGCCGGGGGAACATGTCTCCCACACGCAAAGACACACATGCCCACCTGAACTGACACCTTTTTTTTTCTTTCCCTCCCGTGCTTTATCGCACACACAGAGGTACACAGCATTCACTGCCCACAGTGTTCATTATGAGCTTTGACACAAAGTCTACAGAGACGCTGAGGCTAGTAATCAAACAGGAGCCACAGTGTGTTCCTAAAGGCAGCCCGTCGCTGCCTCAGACCGAGGAGGGGAATATTGTATTTAAAGAATATTCTCTAGGCTTCTACTGATGCCTGGCAATGCCTTGAGAAATGCACATACGCAAGGTTAATATTTCATGTTTGATTAAAATTTGCATTTGTTGAAACGTCCCTGAGCATGACAGTGAAATTCTACCTGTTCATACGGTAGTATGAGGGTGTGAGCTGATCACTTTAGATGGTAACATACCTGTCAACCCTCTCGTTTTTTCTGGACTTCTCCCATATTTTACACTTTTTCCCTGCTGTCCTATCATTTTACTATTTTCCCTTAAAAAAACTGATGTGTTCACAACATTCCTCTCTTGATGGCTGCATAGAACATTAGCTATAATGTCTTCTTCAAAAACTCTGCTGAATTTATAAGCCCTTTTGTGTTTTCCATTAAAGACATACTTAGAAATCTGTAATATATTTACTGTACTTAATCATAACACGACCATGACATGTTCTCAGAGATTAAGGACATATGCTAAATTGAAATACCAGCTTCTCCGACAAATACGCTACAGCCAGCATGTTCTCCTTTAAAATTCCAATTCCTGTGTAGAACCTCTGTTTTCGTTTGCACATTTCACATTAAAATAAACAGTCCAAATTAATGCTGAATGTTTGCTGAATGACTAAGTGTCTGTTTATGAGTCTTAAGAAATCATTAATAATCTTTTAGAAGGATTAGATGTTTATAACAGTCAAATTGAGCAATATGTTAATGGAGTCTGGCAGACGGTCACTGAACTCGAGTGTGTATTTTAAGAGCAGTGGGCTTTTGTTTTGGGGATAATGGGCTTAGTTTTACATCAATAGACAATTGACAGTTGATCAACTTAAAGTGTAGGTCTTGAGTTTTCTTGTCACTGTCCAACTATATACTGTATATGTTAACAGAATTTCACTTTTAACAAGGTATCTGATTCTGACCTTCTAACTGTAGACCCTCATTTAATGTAGGAACAAGTGAACCGAAGCCTTTTTGCGCTGTTACTTTAAACAAGTGATTGGCTAGTGGTGATTTTAGGATTCTCTGTGTGTATTCTTGTCTAAATGAAGGGGCATGTGGACAGTGGTAGGGTTGATAGGACAAGGCACGGCGCCAGAAAATTACCCTTATTTTCCAACCTCATTGCTGACAGGTATGGATGGAAAAGGGTTAAAAAAGGTGAGCGTATATCATTAACGTGTGTGACTACACAGAGCAAACATGTTTCAACGCCGCAGGCAGTCTCGGGGGCAATTCTGCAGCGACTTACAATCAGACGCACTCGTGTCGTCACACAGGCGACGTCCCACTTCATTAGGCCACATGCGTGCCAAGAGTCATTACAGTGAGGAGACGCACTCCAGATGGATTCAGACACACAGTGACACAAACACACACTTCAGTCCTGTCATTCAAGCTTCTGGTTTTAAGCTTTGGCATGGTGAGCTGCCTGCATACCTCTGAATACGATAGGGCGCTTTACATTTCACTGCCTTCTAATCTGCACACATTTGGTCATTTGTTTTATTACTTATGCATAGGAATACTTACAGTATTTATTCAACATTCCTGCTGTTTGATCCTTGACACCAGTTCCTTTAATCTGTCTGAATGATTTCATTGCTATTCAGCCGTCACACTCTTCAGATATGGGATGAAATATAGAGGACTTGTTTCATCTGTCTTTAAATTCATGGCCATTTGATACTCTGGAATGTTTGAAAGCACTAGATTCCTGCGTGGCGCATCGCATCAATAATAGACTTGACCTTGCGAGGTATGTCTTCTCTCAGAAGGGGTGGATGGTTGACTCAGATCTTATTAAATGCTTTTGTTTAGCCACATCAAGCTCATTCTTCTTTCCTGGCTCGAGAAATATGTTGCACATATTGTATTTCAAATCTCATATGTCCACTTTCACAATGTTAAAGCACATTTTCAAAGAAAGAAATAGATACAGTTAACTACTACCACTGCTAACTTGAATCATATAGGGTTCTTCAACTTGTTCCCATAGCAGAACCTTTTTTGGTTCCTGTCAGAATCACTTATAAAGGTTCCATTTGGATCCCTTTCAGTTCTACTGTGAGCCCAACATAAAGGGTTATACCTAGAAACATCTGTTAAAGGTTTTGCCCCAAACCCCCTATAAGAGGTTCTACAGAGAACTTTTCTATGGTGTAATGGTTCCACCCATAACCCTCGGTGGATGTTCTATCCAGAACCTTTTCATATTGTAATAGTTTCATCTAGAACCCACCTGAGAACCCCTTTATATTTCAAGATTACCTAGAACCCAACATAAAGGGTTACACCTAGAACCACATGTGAAAGGTTTTACAGAGAATTCTTCTATGATCTAACGGTTCCACCCAGAGTCCTCTCAGGGGGTCTAGAACCTTTCCATGTTCTAAGGGTACTAATCAGAACCCATCCACAGGATTATACACAGAATCGTTTTACATTACAAGGCTTTCATCCAGAACCCACCCAGGGTTTTCTACTGAGTGAGACCCCTTTTATATTTCAAGGGTTTAAACTAGATTTGAAGGGCTTTATCTAGAACACACTTGGAGGTTCTATAGGGAACCTTTTTGTTTCAAGGGTTTTATCTGGACCCACTCCAGGGGTTCAACTGAGAACCCTTTTATATTATGGTACAGGGGACCTCTGGGCGAGGGATTGTTGAAACCCTTGACAAACCTTTTCTTTAAAAAAGGGTTCTTCAGAAGTTAAGTGTTCTGGGTAGAACCTTAGTCCCAAAAATCACTGTATATTATGGTATAAAAAAAAGTGATGAAAGATTTCTTAAAGGATTTCAAATAATTCTTCTAGGTTTTTGGAACAGTAGGCAGACTTGAGGTGGTGCCGAAACACCTCAGCCTTGAGTTAAAGAGCAAAGTCTTATGCCGCCACTGATGTTCTCTCACTGTCTAATTTGATCTCATGAATCAAGAACTCAAAGTGGGAAGGGCAGTAAATTACGGGTCCCTAAGGAGCTGTGACACAGCGTAGAAGATGAGCCCATTGTAGTGAAACAACTGCTGCCAATTTAGTGTTCAGGGACCTTCATCTTTGAAATGCTCCCTGCTTGCCCAGGTGGCTTTATCAAAAGAGTTTAGTGGAACATGACGTTCCCACGCCTCATCCAACTCCGGGCCAGCGCTGTTAGAATACCGTGACTTTTTTCGGGAGCGCGTTGCCCCTGAGCTCCGCTTTTGGCAGTGATGTGTCTGAATTACCGGGTACAAGCAAGATGAGAGAGCAGAGAAAACCTTTTAAAAAAAAAACTCCAGGCATATGGCCATGGGAGAAGTTACAGCGGGGTGGGGGCGAGTGCGGCGGAGGTATATTGCCATAGTAACAATGGATAGCCCACCAAGGATTCCTGAGCAAACACAGGCATACGGTTTAAACAGCGACGGAGGACCCTCGCCAGTGTGCCTGCTTGTTCAAACAAAATCACGCTGGCACAGATAGCGCTGGCATTTTAAACATAAATTACAAGGTCTCCAATTGTCATGTCATGTCCCCAATTCACTGCAAGGAGAGGCTGCCTCGGCAAAGAAAAGCTTATTCAAAGAGATTCAAAGGAGGAGACACACACAGGCACACACCCCTGACGTAAATCTTTCAAATGTGCCGAGGAAAGGAAAACGGGGGGAGGCGAGGGAGGTCTGCATGTTAAGCACATTTGCGTTGACATCAAACGATCGCCCCGCAATTGGCTTCATGGGGGGACAGTAATCTGCACTGCTCAAACATTTGCCGCAGCCGCTGCAGAATTCTGATGGTGATTAAACAGAAAGTAACAGTCTTCCCCCTCTAAGTCCGGCTGGGGATCTCCACAACACACTCGTAAATGTCACCCATGTAGGCACTTAGCTGCTTGTCAAAGTCGCTATGAGCTCCCCTCACGTCACCAGTTCATAAGAGCTCTTCACTGTGTGATAGGCTTCCTTTATGCACTTATGTTCCCAGCAGTGTGCCTCCTTCCGCTCAAGTCTGTTATTAATATATCATTACGGACAGATTAAATGTGATGAATCTGACGTTAAGTGAAGCTTATTAAGCGAAGTCTAGGCCTGAAAGAAAAGTTGAGGTAAAAAATATGAAAAACTTGTGTTTAAGCGGCTTTGTTTACCATTATTCTAATCATTTTACCGCCCCCAGACTTGTCAATTTGATTGATACCCCTGCCTTTCCCGCAATCCCAGACCTCATCAGCCCTGGAAAAAAAACAACAAATGTAACAACATTCCCTATTTTCCCCGCCTCTGTGGGCTAGCACCCCCTCAAGGCACTTCTCACCACTGAATCCACTCTGTAATTTACAATTGGCTATTGTGTCCCAAGTGTTGCATTGGACCAACTCAGAGTAAATGAACCATGTCAAAGACCAGTCTCTCACCCTTGATTACATCCCCCTTGCTTCTCTGCCGCCATAATTGCAGCAAACTGAGCAAAAGCCGCAGCTCAGAACATACTATTATTCAAGCACCTGAGCTCGCCCACTCATTCGCAAACATAAAACGAGTCTTCTTTCTTTGCCACTGGCCAGTTTGATTGAATATTTGTAGGAGCTGTTAAGAACATTGTTGCTGCGAAGTGAGAGAAAGGGAGGACTCCATCTTCCTCAGATGCAGCGAAGAAAAGGAGTAAAAGGTGAAACCGAAGCTAGATAATAAACAGGCTATAGGGCAAGGTGCCGCAAATCAATACCTGAAACCATATTAAATGTCTGGAGCTCCTCAATCCACAGAAGAATTTGTCTGACTAAAGCCAGCATTACAGTCATCTCTGCTTTATTTTGCAGTTTGCAACAGGGACGGCCTGTGGGAATATGCAGCATATGAGGACCCGTGTCAGACTATATACAGTTTATTCTGGCAGGATGATGTAGAGCTCTGCTATAGAACAAAACTTTTCATCTTAACAAGTTTCTTAACTACTATTTAGTCTTAAAAGCATATTTCCTTTTCCTTGAAAAAGCCACTGATGTATTATCAAGCAAGGTACGATCACTTACTCACGTCCTTCCAACATTAAAAGGGGTACAGCTAATGATCATTTTCATTAATGATGAATATCTAGTTTAGGGCTGCAACCAACAATTACTTTAATCATCAATTAGTCCGGCATCATTTTCTTAATAAGGATCCATAAAGTGTCTGAAAATGGTGAAAAATGTTAGGCTTAAGGGTTTCAAAAGCCCATTGTGATGTGCTCAAATGTTTTGTTTTGTCCACAACCAAAACATATTCACATTTGAGAAGCTGAAATCAGAGAATTTGGACATTTTTTGATCAATATAGTTGGCGATTAATTTGATAGGTGACAACAAATCAATGAATCACTTAATTAACTAAAAGTAGGGATGGGTATCGTTAGAATTTTATTGATACCAGTATTGATACTGATACTGCCTATCGATCAAACTCTTATTGGTATTACTCGGCATAATTTGGGTGAAAAAATAAAGACATGGCATGAAAAGATGTGAAAAGATTCAGTTGTGACTTTATTGCAAAAGTAACAAGTTAAATTGTTTCCCGAGTTGCTGCATTTAGCTGTATTTTCATTAAACTTCAAAAAGTGAGCCAACCCAGGACAACGAAATTAGAGTTGTAGAGTCTTCAGAATGCACACAAAATACAAAACAGATGATTAATTAAATTCAGAATGGATAAGGGGTAGGCTGAAATATAAAACAAAATAGATACATATATACATACATGGATACACCCAGGAAATAATTCTGCAGTGCATATTTTGTGTCAGGTTGAATGTAGACAGCACCAATAAGATGGTGATGATGATACGGTCGACATCCTCACAATAAAAGTTCATCATCTGGGAAACACTGTTCATTAACTTTGACTGTGTTTGAGCACGAAGCATCATCGCTGTAAAAAACACAGAGTCCTTCTCCCCTCGTCCTACGGGAGTCTTGCGTGTCGCCTCGTGATCGCAGATACCGATAGCAGCTTATCGATATTTCGGTACTGACCAGTCAGGAATCGGTACCGGCTTAGTACTGGTTCTGGATACCCATCCCTAGTGAAAAGTAGTGAAAAATGTCAATTATAATTTCCAAGAGTCCCACACCCAAAGATATTCAGTTTACTATATAAATAGCACTGAAAAGTACAAAATATTCACATATAATGAGCTAGAACCAGCAAACTTTCTGCATTTCTGCCTGATAAAAGACTGAAACTACTCATTTTCAATTGATCAACTGAGTGAGTAATCACGAGGATTCTTGCAACACAGAACAAAAGGTGGATTTGTCTCGACTTATTGGCCACTTCTAGTTAGCTGACCCCTTGTCCTTTTAAGAATATCTATCTAGATTATCTGTACTTCATTTCAATATGACACTGAGTCATTAGCGTAAAGGTGAAACAGCATTTCCAGAGTATCGAGCTTCCACATCTTGATATGTGTCCAAATGAAACTGGAAAGGCAGGTAGGACATAACGTTGGCAGGAGTTTGATTTGAACTTTGAAAACTTGGTGTGTCATAACCCAACAGAGCATGCTTTTGCAAGCTAGCTCACTAGTAAATCATAGCTCTGTCACTAAAAGTTGAAGATTGATTGATGGGTCGATGTCATGATATTACTGGTTTTACATGTTTTACATGAAACAAACATGAATGGATCTTGATATGAGAATTAAAAATAAATATTTGTATACTTAATGCCATGTACTGTTTAATTTATGCACAGTCTGACTACGAATGTGCTCTAAAAGCCATTTTTCATTTCATCTAGTCTTTAATTGGGTTGTAGGTGTAAGATGCACAAACATACTGAAATTATTTTAAGAAGATTCAATATATCAGCATTATGAAGACAGTATGTCTACTCTGCAGGTGCACATCTGTCATCATCTGCCTCACACTGATCACAAACTATACCAAGGCTGCACCCTTATTCACATTTCAATTTAATCCAACATGGCTGCATGCTGCATGATAAAAGAGCATGCCGATGAAAGTACACACCAAGAAAGGGGCAAATTGAAAAATTAGCATTTTCAAAAAAGCTCTGGCTGGACTTCATATTTCAGTTGATTTGATAGCAGCTACCTAGCGAGGCCGCTCGTAAACTCCAGCTGCCCCGTGACCTTCATTCTTCAGCAGGCAGGCAGACTCTGACAAGAGTTATCGGGCCCGGCTAATAGGCTGCTCTCTGCCAGGTAAGGCCTCATCGATACAGAGGCTTCTCCTGCCCCTGCTGCTGCTGCGCTAATGAATATTTCTGCTTTTTTGCATACATTTACAGAGTTTAATTCAGGTGGAATGTGCTCTTCTGCACTGAATAGGGCTGAAATACACATTATTAGTCGCGGCAGTGTTCAATAAATAGCTCCATTGGGGCAAAAGAGCTCCCAGTACCTTGCTCGAGGGCACTCTTGGTTACTGAGTGTCATCATCCGCCCAGACTGCTCGAGCTTGTCGTGAGTTTTTAACAGTTGAAGATAAAGTACCGCACCAGCCTTCGGGCTCCATCTGCCTCTGTGCGCATGTGTGTCGAGAGTATACTGTATGTAATAACCAGACACACATACAAATATAATGAACTGCATTCCTTGGGTAAACACAGCAGCGCGGGCGCACACACGCAGACACACACAGAGGATATTGAAACCCTCTCAGGCATGTCGCCGCGCGTGTGCCTGGCGTGCAGGATGATGGAGAGGCTGAACTGTGGAGGCCCCGTTTGCTCTCCTCTCCAGCCCTCACAGGATACGCAAACACACACACGCATTCCTACTGTACGCCCACACACTTTATCACACCCTTACACATGCACATCCACCACAGTGTGTGTACCCGCTGTGTACACATGCACAAACTTTCACACAGGTCCCCCCAGGCTTTGATGGATGGTCGGTGAGTGCTCTACCTCCTGTTTCATACACATATAATCTCATTTGGGGGCCACATGGTGGGAGCCGCACCAAAACAGGGCTAATAGAAGCAGTCAAGCTGTCCTATTCCTCCTCCTTCTCCAAGTCAAGTCATATCCATTATATTCTACTGCTTAGCAAATATGTATGACTGCAGCCTGTTAATAAAAAGCTATATCCTTTGGACAAAAAAACCCAAAGCTTTCGGTTGCATTATTTATCCTGGACCATTCTTAATGTGTCTTATGCAGACAGGAGATCTCAGTGCGTTTTAATATTTTAGCAGTTTCTTAATACAAAAAAAGAGAGGTCAAATTCAGTCAGAGAGATGGAACAGGTGCACGTCTGTCAGAGCCTTAAAAAAAATCAATGTGCACCTGAACCTGGGGTGAAGGTTGTACCTATTAAATACGCTTCGATTACACCGCTGAGCTTGTTAACTTTTCCCCTGTCAACACATGAACACCGACTCATCATCTTACTGAAGCCCCTTTTACACTGGACAAAAAAAGACTAACAGCCACTAACATCTGGCTTTTGTCTGCAGTGGGAGACAGTACAATCGCTTTTAAAGTGTGTATTTAACTGGTGCGTGCTTGTCTTTAGTCGAGCAGCACTACATTCACAATTAAAGTCCCCTGTTATTTTGTTTTCTAAAAAGCTTTTCTTATGAAGCAGCAAAAGCAGGAAATGTTGGCTTTTCATCAGCAGTAACTTAATCAGCTGATTAGGTAATAGTTAAATAAAACAGATGCCTGAAGTACAAACAGGGACGCAGGAGAGGAAAAAATTCAAACCACAGAGATTCAGTTAGAAGCTATAAAAGCACTGAGAGCCGAACACACAAGCAGACTTTTGAAAAAGTCTTTCTCTTGTTCCCTTAAGTACAGATATGAGTTGAATCTCAACTTTCCAGTGCACGTTAGAAAAAACAGAGAGGAAAACCTCATCAACTGGCAATGGGGAAACAGTCAGCTGCCTACTTTTAGTGGGCTTAGCCAGGTTTAAAAAAATCTGCATATATGTGCTAATTGTGGTGTAAAAACGGTATAAATCCAGAAAAACTCCAATATCAGAACCCCATTATCAATACTTAAAAATGTGACAACCCAGTATCAACCCTAAAAAACAACATAAGCCCTGATATCAATGATAAAAATAGTTAAGAACCCTAATATTTTCCTCTGTGCATCTGGGAGACAAATGTCCAAAACTTTGATATCAATGCTAAAAATTGTAAAGAACTCCAATAGTAACACTCCAGAATGACAACAACCTCAATATCAACCCTAAAAACCACCACAAGCCCTGATATCAACGATAAAAACCATAAAGAAACCCAATATTTTCCTCTGTCTGTCTGGGAGAAAGCGTGTCAGTTAATGTGTCTTTTTCTTCACCTGTCAGCTCCGCTTAATAAACAAGTTCACTTTGCACTAAGGAGCTTTACAGTCGGCCACCGGAGCAAAAGGTGGCACTTAGGGGTAAATTATGGATCAACACGTCTGGCTTTCATGGCTCTTATCCTCATTTTCACGAAGGCCGAGTGTGACAACATGGCTGATGCTGGATGGGGTTTAAATCGCCGCCCCTTGACGGGGGGCCACGGACCCTGCTGGCAGTTCCCTTGACACCTTGGACCCATGTGAGCAACAGTGACAGGGAGTGATTCATCTGATTGATCGCGACAGCCAGGAGAAGGAGGACCACAGAGAGAGAGAGAGAGAGGCACACATACACTAAAGAGAAAAAACTTTACTCAAAAGAGAATCTGGCAAAAAAAAAGACCCCTCTGCCACCTGTTTGAATGAGCAGCAAGAGAACAAACGGCCTGTGACCTTTCCTGCAAAACAACAACAAAAAAATCACGTTATTATGGGACTGACTGTGCCAGACATTTTTGCAATTTTGATGAGGCACAGTGTCAGGGTAAACAAAACACCATTGTTTTGCCTATTAGTCTCACAAACAACAAGCTTCACGTCTGATCCGTGTTGTGATCCAGCCCGTCGACAGAGAACTATTCCCCAGGGTTGTACACCAGCAGAGCTAAGTGATGTTCTCATTTAGTTGGGTCTAGCTCTTACAGTCGATACAAGAGGACAGCTATAGAGAAAAACAACAAGGCTAGCATAGCATATCATAGACCTTGGGAGGCTTGTAAAAGTCAATTTACTGTACAAACTCCTCCTAACAATTGCCGTGAAAAACAAGTCTGCAATATGGTGAGTATGCAATGATTGATAGTGCCACAGGAAAGGCAAATCTGCAGAAATGAATCGGCTTTATCCTGGTGAGCCCTATCTAATGCGATCGCTGCCGAGTATGAAATGAAATTCCATTTTCGATGACATCAAATTGAAAGAAGCGGCGAGAAGAAGGTGGCATCTCCGACACTGCCACTTACAATCAACAGCGTGGAGAGCAATCAAGGTGGCATGCGGCTTAAATTTCTTGTCTGTTTTGTCCTTCACTCCCCCCTCTTTTTCTATATTTTGGCATTTTATCGTGACAAATGTGGATGAGGTGGGCCTTCTTCAGCTTCTTCAATCATGAGTATTTATATTCATGTGACGACAGATGAGCTCACTGGCACATTTATTGTATATAGAGAAGAGATAGAAAGAAGACAAAGAAAGAGAAATGAAGCAATACTTTTCACGCTTTCCCCTATAGGTAAAGAAAGTGAAAAAAAAAGCCTCAGTATTAACATATTATGCAGAGTAATATAGCAGAAACCGTAGCAACCAATCTCCCCCTGACTTTCTCCCTCAGTCCCCACCATTTCTGCCGGCGTATCAGGTACGTCTAATCCTTAGATTAGTAATTGCCTTAGAGCGAATGCATTCAAATCACCAAACCAAATTATAGCAGAAAATGCTGCCCGCTGCAATTTCATGAGTATTACTGTGCACTCTTACTCCTTCCATTTTCCTTTCGGAACATAAACAACAAAAGCCTGAGCAGCCATAGATTGAATTAAGCCGTAATAGATCCAAAACAATTGTGATAAAATTAGCCACAGTCGGCGGTACGCAGCACCACACAAAGGACAAGCGCTAATAATAATGTGGCAATAAACAAACCAGCTCATTCCACATAATCTCATTTCTTACTAAATACAAGATTTCCAGATTTTTTTCTACACCCTTTTCCTCACCTCTAACACCCCATACTGGATTTAAAGGAAGTTGCTATCAAAACTGTTTTCATATTTTGTTCTTTTAATGCAGTGGTTCTCAACCTGGGGGTCGGGGCCCCAAATGGAGTCACAGGAGAATTTTCAGGGGTCGCCAGATGGTTGTAGAGAATAAAATAAAATATTATATTTGGGAAAGCAGCATGGAATGACAGCCAAAAAGATATTTTCAGCATAATCAGCCTCTTAAAGACATTCAATATATGGGGTAAGCACTTAAAATTATTTAAAATACAGCTGGCTTGATGAAATTGAACAGCCTCCTCACTAATGGTTAAAACCAGGGCCCAGCAGATACCAATGAAATAATATATATTCTTATGCAGAATATAATATACAGAAGCCAGGATATATTCATAAACAAACATTTTTTGTAACACAGGGGGCTGCGACTTGAAACAGCTGATAACCACTGTTCTAATGTGACAATCAGGTGACTGCTCACATGACTGTGCCAGAAAGCTCTCCAGCGTATTCAGATTTAATAATAATGCAGGAAATTTTGACAGTTTTCATTGTGGCACAAATTGTAGTGAAGAAACAGCTGCTTTCTCTACTCTCTACAAAAGTAAACTGACCTGTATCAGCGATCAGGGAGGGTGGGGGATGACCAAACATGCTCAAGCTCCTGAGGAACCTCTTATCAAGTAATTACCTTATTGAGCTCAATGAGGAGACCGACTGCCACAACAAGATAAAATCATGCGAGAGCCATCGGGGGAGTTTGGTACCTGCAAGTGGTGATGACTGCCAAAAGAAAACACACAAAGCTTTGAACAATGGCGGCGTGATGGCTTAATCCAGTGTTCGAGTGTCCATATAGAACTGAAGCTACCATTAAAGTCATGTCCACAGTATTACTTCTGGGTCTTTTAAAATGTTTGAGAAATACCTCTTCTGTTTATTTTAATGCAAGGAAAAATTACATTTACAGTAATTTATTTCTTATTTTAAAGGGCATATCACCGATTATTTAATTACGAAGGGGCTCACGAAGGGGCTCAGGATTCTGGCTACGGCCCTGGTCACAATACTAGAATTTTAAACTTTGATACAACACCAGTATAAAAAATTGATATCTCTTTCGATACTGCAGCAAAAAGAGAAAAAAAAGTCATAAGCACACAAAAAAGACTTTTAACTCCTCTTTTCTTTTCTTTTTTTTTCTTTTTTTAAATGACCAACCTGCCCACAGTGCTGGTACAGAAAATAATCACTGAACTCTGTCTGGTTTTTGCTACAAGCCAGATTTCAGGAGGGACAATAAAGACCAAACTGAACTTCTTGAATGAGCACTGAGATCATTTCTTTTATAAAGGTTTGGTCCTTTCAATATCATCAATTGCTGGGGTTTGTAAGTTTCAATTAGGTCACTTGTGGCTTTTCGTAGGTGTTTACTCAGCTACATTTTGTAGGTTAAAACAAATTAGAAGAGAGGCAAAGTACCGCATTTCCATATTGGTTTCCTGATCTGCCTGGAGGCTCAAGGGCAATCACATCCTATGTTTTGGCTACAAACACCATCCAGGTGACCTCCATTTGCATGGTGATATTGTTTGTCCCGTGCGAGTGCGGCGGCAGGGCGAGGATTTGCCCTATGCAAATCAGATGCTCCACGGCTGCTGTATTGAGAGGTTGCAGCTACGAGGAGGCACAGGAGGAACAGCTGGCCGGAGCGCAGGAGGCCTGGGTTAAGGGCAACGTCCAGTTATGCTTGCTGCATCAGCCCTGAGGCAGGATAACCTGGTATAAGTGTGCGGACCGGAGCTCTGCTTGCCCTGAGGGGCTACGCTGCGAGAGCATAGAATACAAGCTGCTGTGGCTCACCGCTGATTAAAAGTGATCCACCTGGGCACGAGTGGCGCTTTGAAGTGCAATGATAAAACAAAAGCTGATGGCTTGTGCTAATTCGATGGCTAAGTGATTTCATTCCTCACTACATTACGGTTGGACAGCATTATTTTCTGGCACTGGATGGAACAGAAGCTACTGCCAAAAGTAATAAAGTTAAGTGTTTTGTTAAGTGCATGCACCACTCATCAGCCTTCAGATGTAAGGATCGGACGCAGGTATGCAAGAAGTTGAAAAAAATATGAACTGCAATCAAAGGAGTTACAGGAAGAGATGAAATGTCAGGTCTGTTGCCCCTCCTGTTCAAGCCCTCAACAGCTGCCGGGTGACACGCTGGCTTCTCCCTCACGGTTAGCTCAGCTTAATGACTGTTTAAATGTCTGATGGGCTAAAAAGAAAGGCTCGCCTCACCGATAAACTCCCTCCGTTGCCTGGTTACCTGACCGCGCAGGTTGCCTGCGCAGATATTGTAAGATTAGGAAGGCGAGGAGAGAGAAAGACGGAACCCGATACCTCAGAGATTACAGTCAATGGTCAGCACTATTCTCCTCCCTACCTCCCTCCCTCCCCGTCTTTCTCTCTTCTATCTTTTCCACCCGACCCCAAGTCCCTTGTGAAACAGTAGGGGCCATTCTCTACACCGCTAACAGGGCCGTCTTTCTTGTGCCTGTCTCTATCTCTTCCCACAGACGGACAAAAAAGGAGGGAGTGGTATAAGAGATGGGTTTGTGGGTGAGGACATGTAAAATGCAAAAAAACATCCCATCATTACTTACTATCATTACTTTCATTAGCAATTAATCTGTCAATTATTTTCTCAACTAACTGCTTGTTGTTTGGTCCATAAAATGCCAGAAAATGGTGAAAATTGTTAATCACTACGTTCCAAAGCCCAAAAATGGCATCTTCAAATGTCTTGTTTTGTCCATAATCCAAAGATATTCATTTTACTGCCTGAGAAAACTAAAAAAACCAGAAAACATTCATACTTGAGAAGCTAAAACCAGAATTTGGGCATTTTTATGGAAAAAATGACTCAAAACAATTAATTGATTATCAAAATTGCTGGCAATTAATTTAATGGATGATTAATAATCTATTAATCATTGCATCTCGACATAGGTTAAACAGGTTCAACCTCATATATCTCCAAAAAGGTCAAATTCTCTTGTAAACCCACAATATGGATTTTTTTCAGCCATTACCAATAACAGATAATTGCCTGCTTCCCATAGGATTTCACATTTTTGTGTTTAAAAAAAAAAGGTTTCATATAAGCTTTAGTTTATGTACACCTAAGGGTAAGAAAGGATGATATGTATTGAGCAAAGATGGACGATTCATTACTTCAAATCTAACTGTAATCTATCAAATATAGCAAAATCACTATGACAACAAAAACAAAAACCAGTTCTGATTCTTCAAATGTTCATTTAGTTTTTCTAATAAAATACATCAACTTCACAAACATACTTTGGCTTTTATAGAACATTTTGCCTGAGAATTCAGACAAAATTCTTTGACATAATCTGTCATGTAAGATATTATTACAGACGATAATTATCAGCTAAGATACGCTGATACCTGTATAGACCGATACAGATGTGATGATAATTGGCCGTAATATTTTTTGTGCATCCCACCACAGGCTAAACAAGTTCAACCTCGTTTGTGGCCAAAAAACCCCAAAATTTAAATATAAAATCTGTAATATTAAATAAATAATTCAAATAATAATATTTTATAAGTAAAATATAAGTCCTACTAAAAACCTGACATGATTGGTATTCATTGACGTAATCATTTTCTACCACTGATCCAGATCTTGCGCAAATTGTTCCCTTAACTGATGCACACTAAGTGTTCTTGAGTGCTTTATTATGTCTTTATCTGTAGTGGCACTTATGTGAAAAACAGAATATTTTTAGATGCACCGTCCCTAAAATCAAGAGCATGACCGCTTCACTACTTAATCTAATATAGAAGTGGCTGTTTAACGCCATAATTGGAGCACATGAACACACACCTTCTCTTCAATTAGCTCTCTTGTGCAGCCATTAAATTACACCCCATTCACCCCAACAGAATTTATCAACAGTGAGTATTTACTGAGCCCATGGGATATAAAAGGCAATCTGAATACCTGCTAGCTATTGTATATTAAACACCTAACAGGCGGCGCCACACAATAAACACCGATGATATTGCCCAGTAGGCCACTGAACACTTTCTTTACTATTCTATTACAATTTAAGCATCACAAGAAAATACTCTTTGTGCATTATGGTTTTGTCCATGACACTGTGTTCCAACAAAGGCACAGTTCATAAAAGTTACCGCAGCATTAATGTAGAGAGTAAATAAATAATTATATAAGTGGAGCATAGTGACACACAATACATGCTGCTGCCGCAGCAGCAAATAGAGTGCCCTTTTAATTATGCAGGAGACATCCGAAAGCAACAGCACTCCTCACACTCTGGGAAGCAGCTCAGTGAATACACCATATTAGAAGCTGTTAGAGACAGAGTAGGGGAAGAGAAGGGATAGAAGTAAAAGAGGGGGAGTGAAATGATTTGAGAGGAGAAGAAGCCAAGAGGGGAGGGGAGAGGGATATAGAGAGATGAGAGTGGAGATTTAAAAAGAACCCACTGCAAGAAAAGAAGGCAGAAAGCAGCATTGTAAGGGGTATGATGTGGCGGAGGGTGTAAAAACTGAGATACAGACATGGAAACAGGCGGCACGGGTGGGTGCAAGGCATGCAAGGATATACCGCAGAGGGCTAAAGGAGAGTTTGAGGGAGGGCAGGTGACACTGGGCATGGATGGGAATTTAAAAACATGAACAAAGAGGAAAACAAAATCAGAAAATGGAAAAAAAGGAAACAATCCAGCAGAGAGAGAACTCCAGAATACTAAAGCAGTAACGCTGACACCAAGTAAAAGAAAGATCAATAATTCATTAGACTGCCATAGAAAACACATAAAAAGGTACTGTTCTTTTTCCTGAAAACGCAAATCAGCCGACTTCATTATCTATTAACTTTGTTTCTTGCCATTGTTGCACATAACAGTGCAAAAAAACAGCCAAAAGGTATAAAGACTGAGCTGATAAAAAGCACACATTTCCTGAAATTTGAATATCACATCATGCCACCTACATCATTTTCCAGCACTGGAGATGGAAGAAAAAGGAGGAAAAAAGAAAGAAAAGCAGAAACAGAAGGAAGGTGAGACTAGTTGGAGGGTGTAAAGCAAGTAGAAAATGGCAGACATTTATATATGAGGAAAAGAAACTGAGGCATAATATGGGAGGTGATATAAAAATGTCCAATTTCACTGCCAGTTCAACGAATTGATGCAGACGCCGAAGTGCACAAGAATGTTAATATGACCTCCTGGCCAGATGTTCCTACTTTATCCCAGACTGTAAAACTGTCTCACAAATGTAACAAAGACATGTTTGTGCTGAATTCACCCTACATCTACCTTTCTCTCTTATCCTCTTTTGTTTTTTTCTTCCCTTTCACAAGAAGACAAGGCGGCCTTGTCACAGACAGAGGGCAGGGCAGGGCTTGACATGGCTAAGGGGGAATGTAGCCGGCCCCTGCCCCGCGCTCCCCCTCTGGGATAAAATAACTGCAAACCAAACCCTTATGTGAGCTGTCTACAACGCTCTGACACATATTCGCCAAGGTTAGTAGTTATGACACCCCTGACTGAAAAAGCAGCCGTGATGAAAGTGGAAAAAGTTGGCCACGTTTGGTTGAGTGGTAACAATACCCCTTCGTAGACTAATCTAAACCTTTCTCTTCCCTTTCAATATTACATGTGAATGGCACTCCAAACCAAAACAGATCAATACCGCTAACTTGACACACATTAGCACCATAAAGGCAACAAGACTACTGAGACTAGCCCTGTCAGAAAGCATTATGGTAGAGAGAACACTAAGAGGAAGAAACAGAGGACATTTAAGAGTGGTGGAGGGAAAAAAAAGAACATGGAGATGTGTCTTCTTACCTGTTTGTTGTACTTGTTGATAGTTTGACTGCTGTATTCAGAGCAGTGGTCAGATCCAAGGGAAATGTTATCTCCGGTGCCAACAAAGGTGTTGGCAGGGGGCAGGTCCTGAACTGCCTGGTGCTTTTTACCAGCTGTTGGTGACTGCGGGTGAAGCTGGACAGTAGGGAGTGGCGAACTGGACTTGTAGTGCCGGGCCAGATCTGGGCTCCCCGGCCCTCCGTTGACTGAACGGTAGCGGCCCATGCCAGGACTGTCCGACAGCTTCTCGTTGACGCCATCATAGCGCTGCCCGTTGGGTTTGGAGGCCTCTACGGTGACGATACTGCTATAGAGTGGCTGTTTGGACTTCTGTTTCTTCTTATCCTTCTTGGGCTTCTTGGACTTATCATGCTGCTGTGGTGTGAAGAAGTCTTCATGATCCTTCTTGCCAGCCTCATAGCCATTCTTATTCTTGGGGCGGCAGTAACGGGCCATGACAACAACTAGAATAATGAGTATGACTGTCATGATGCCTGAAACTACCCCAATTACGATGCTTAAGCGCTGTTTGCTTAAATCGTAGTTGGGGTCACCAGCAATGTTGGTGTTGAGAGACGTGCTCAGGCTTCTAGCCACCTGGGCCTCCACAACTGTGGAGTTGGAAAGAGTCTCATTAACATACACATGAACTAGTGTGGTGGTGCTCTGTGAAGGCTGCCCACTGTCGTTCACCTGGACCACTAGTCTGTGGAGGCCATAGTGCTTCTGCTCCAGCTTCCCCACCAGCGAAATGACCCCAGTGCCCCCATCAATCTCAAACAACTTGAAGGGGTTTCCCCCAATGATGCTGTAGTTGAGGTCTGCGTTGATTCCAGTGTCGGTGTCAGTGGCTATGACGGTTCTGACGACTGTTCTAATGTTACTGGAGGGAGGAAGAAGGGTGTAGGAGCTGTTTATTGGGAAAGTGACCGTTGGGGCGTTGTCATTTTCATCCATGACGAAGAGGGAAACTGTGGCAGTGGCGGATCTGGGAGGGTCACCGCCATCCACAGCTTTGACACGGAATGTGTATGTGGTTTTCTGCTCCCGGTCAAAGGACAGGGTGGAGAAAATAGTCCCAGTGTCATTCTCGATTGAAAATATGTCCTCCTCTTCCTCAATGAAAAGACTCATCTCTGCGTTTTGGCCTTTATCAGCATCAATGACTGTAACCATGCCAACTGGGCTGTTTGGCTCAAGGTTCTCTTTGACATAGAAGGTGAACACATCCTGCATGAACTTTGGTTCGTTGTCATTCTTATCGGCCACAAGGACGACCACTGTTGCAGAGCCCTGAAGGGTGTTTATGCCCTTATCTTTGGCTATCACTTTGAATTCGTAGCGCTCCGTTTGCTCTCTATCCAGAATGGTGTTTACTCTGATGTCTCCACTGTCTGCATCGATAGAGAAAATCCCATTTACTGATGAGTCTAGGGAATAGGCTATTTCAGCATTCTTCCCACTATCTGCGTCAATGGCTGCCACTGTTGTCACCCTCTCGCCAGGGGCATTGTTCTCTGGAAACGACACCTCTACCACATTCTGGCTGAAGACAGGAGGGTTGTCGTTAGTGTCGCCCACTTTGACGATAAGAGAGTTATTACTTGCTAGACTGGGGCTTCCAGAGTCCACAGCTACTATGACCACATTGTATTCCTGTGTGGCCTCATAGTCCAGCGGTGCAGACGTGTGGAGGAAATATTTCTTTTTATTCTGTTCACCCTCCATCTCACTGGCTGGTTTGAGCTGAAAGGGCACATCCCCGACCACCGTGCAGGTCACAATGCCATTTTCCCCTTGGTCGCGGTCTGACACCTGAACTAAGGCGATGGGTGTGTCCACCACTACATCCTCAGCCACATTTGCTATCCCATCTTTTAAGAAAATGCGCCCAATTTTCCGTATTTCAATAGCTGGGACGTTGTCATTCTCATCCTTGATGTTCAACACCACAGTGGCCTTGTCCATTTTCGGTGGCTGGCCCCGGTCACGGGCCATTACTGTGAATCTCAGTTGGCTCACTTCTTCACGGTCAATGCGGTGCAACACACTCAGCCACCCTGTGCTTTCATCCAACCTCAGCAGCCTCCTTACTGATTCTGTGGCTGCCCCAAACACATACTCAATTTGACCGTTAACCCCCACGTCTGCATCGGTCGCCTTGAGCTGCAGTATGGGGGCACCAGGAGAGCTGTTTTCTGGCAAGTCAGCTTCATACACACTCTTCTCAAAGCGGGGGCTGTTGTCATTAACATCGGTGATCATCACCCTAAGAATGGCCTGGGAGGAGCGAGGGGGATCTCCTCCATCCCTAACACGCAGTGTGAGCTCATAGGAGTCTCTCTGCTCCCTATCAAGGGCCCCCTTAATAATGAGTTGAGGCTGCTTCTCTCCATCAGTAGTGTCAGCAACTTGCAGTTCAAAGACGCTGCTCCTACTCGCGCCTTCCTCAAATCTCCTCTTCCCCGAGTATGAATCCCCAGAAGAGCCCAAGCGCCTTGAGTTCTCCCCATTGTCCTGGATAAGCTCATATCGCTCTATTCCATTTCTGCCAAAATCTCTGTCTGTGGCTGTGGGCAGCAGATAAAGGGTTCCAATGGGTCTGTTTTCCTCCACAGACAGTGTCAGGACAGGGGAAGGGAAAGACGGGGTGTTATCATTTATATCTAATATGATGACTTTCCCCTCAAAGAGGTCGACCCAGCTCTGGGCTGGTCCGATCACTGACACTTCAAAATCTATAAAACACTCATTTTCATCAAATATCATTTGGCACTGCTGTAATTTTTCACGGTCTATGCGCCTCTCGTTGGTTGTAAGCTCACCTGTTATGTTGTCTATTTTGAAAAAATCTGAGCCTGATTCTAGCGTGAATGTCACCTCGCCAGACCCGGCGACGATGCCCAGGTCGGCGGCCACGTTCCCTACTCTCACATCGGCGGGTCCCTCCTCAGCCAAACGATACCGGAGCACTTGCTTGGCAGCGGGCTGATGCACAAGCTGCAGGATGAGCATGCAATAGTACAAATAGTCCACTGCACCAGTAGTCCTCATTGTTCCCTCCTGGAAAAAAATGTCCACTGTGACTTGAAAATGTCCAAAAAGAAAAAAAAAAAGAATTTAATCACTGCAGGAGAGTCCGAATATGGAGAAGAAATATCATCAAGAGCCTCTGTTGCGGGATGCGTGAGACTTCATCCTCCGGACGACTTCCTACATCGCTCCTGCTGCAGTGAAAAGCAGCAAGTGCACGGGATTTCTCCGCTTCTCTGCTTTTCCTTCCTCTGGTACTGGGTGTTAGTTGCTCTTTCCTTGTTTTATTACAAAAAAGATATCAAAAAAGACACCAGAGAGGCTCCGTGCGCTCCGGGCGGTGCCACAAATATTTGAATTTCATGCGCGTAAAAGCCAAAATCTCATTGTCCGAGAATCAAATCACCATAAAGTGAATTCAGTCCACATCCCGCTGTTTTTACTCACAGTTTGTGGTTAGAATCTCCTCTCTGGGTGAGGCTGCGATATTCCTCTGTCCGGTGATATGTCCACATATGTTAGAGGATCATTTAAATGTCCGCGCAGTTTCCCAAACTCATCGACTGCGCGGAGCCTGTCAACTCTCCCGATCTGGAGGATGTGAATATGAAGCAAATTACCTGTCCGGCTGCCTACTCTACTGCTGCTCTCTTCCTCCAAGTCACTTGCAGCCAGCAGACTGTATAGTTGTCTCTCCTCTTTGCCTACTCCACAACTGAAAAATTCAAGGTTGTAGGCTCTTAAAAAAAAGAAAATTCAAACCGAAAAATAAAAAAATGTAAATCCGACGCAGTTTTTAGGAAACGTTGGTTGAATTCCTCAGTGTGTCCAGCACATTCAGCCTTCTTCCCTCACCTGCAGACGCGCCGCATGTGTTGGCAGCCCCTATCTGCAGCACTGTGAGAGGGATTCACAAATGATATTGCAGTCTCTCTCTCCCTCTCTCCTCCTTTTCTCTCTCTCCTCCCCCCTATGGTTTCTTCTCCCCCCAGCAGCAGCGGCAGCGCACGTAAATAGGGTCGGACTTGGTCTTGATCGCCGCGTCCAGACGCCGGCAGACACTATTTGACGAAAAAGGGGAACAGAGGAGGGAGATGCCTTAATAATGTCGTTTTTATCGCTATTTTTTCTCGAGAGGTGTCTCGGCACTTTGTGAGCACAGTTATGCCTCACATTTAATGTCCATGTGATCGGTACGGCGAGATATTGATGAGAAATAATATTTTAAAGTGTCTTTGGGGTATGATATGCCTTTTATTGGAACGTTATTACATTTTATATGGGATTTTTGCCGGAAAAGATTCCCACGCAAATCCAAAGCCTAACTTTTACGCACTCTCAGGTTGACACAAGTTATCTGCTTTTAATCTGACATTGAACAGTTCCTCATCCTCATCTCGGTCCAGCCGCTGCTGCAGGACATGCGAGACGGGACAGACGCTGCCTGTAAGCCTGGCAGTGTGCGCAGTGCTGTGGTTTCCCTGTGGTTACTAATATGAATGCGTGTGGTCGCCGGTGGCTGTGCTTTCCGGCGCAGCGGGCTCGGCTCGGTGTCTTTTCGCCTGTTCAGTCCACTCAGCATCCAGGAATCTGAGACTGATGTGATGAATTCATTTGCGTAAAATGGAATAAAGACAGAAAAATCCCTCCTGCAGACGATCTGAGCAAGGGTTTCTTATTCGGCCACTGCGCAAACCCAACTCCCTGTGTAAGATTACTGTGCGCAGTGTGTGTCCTGACACAGCTGCCATGCAAGCGCTTATGATGGGCACAGTGTTGAACAAACATTCATGTGATGGTGGCGGTCATTCAGGCCAGAATTATGCTTAAATTCTCCCAAGGGCGCACTGTGTAAGGTAGGTAAATGCGCACATTTTTAGTGCACGTACGCGCATTCGCACTGATGTGTTAAGTGCAAAAAAAGAAGAAATTCTGGGTGATGATAATCCTCCTCTAACTTGGAATTTACTCTCTTTTTTAATATAGGGACAGTGTCTGAAATTGTACAGTGAGTGAGTGTAATGAGTGAGTGAAGGAGTAAGGGACAGAGCGGGATGGGAGGGAGGGAGGGAGGGAGGGAGGAGGAGGAGGAGGAGGGGGAGAGAGGAAAAGAGGCAGCCAGTCTCAGCAGCTGCATCTTCCCTCAGACGGCCGTCTGAATTCCAGCAGTGGCTTTATCCTTGCTTACTAGCACCCTCTATCGTCGAATTAAAATCAAACCTCCATCAGAAGCTGAAGTTGAGCAGATAAAGAGGGTAAATCTAGTCATGTTGCACATGTATGGTAGGCAGCAGGATGTGTTAGTTTCATCCTTTAGTTGATTAGTTTCTCTCAAAAAGAACTTTGCAATAAAAAAGTAATTCTAGTAAATACACAGCAATGGTTGATTATAGGTTGTGTGTATTGCTGATTATAGGCAGGGTATGTATTATTAAATATGACTCAGGCAGGGTATATGAATGGAGTGGGGCAGTTTTGGTTATCAAAAATTAAAGGTATTTTATGCCTCATTATCCTCCAAAAAACAATGCAAAGACCCGCTTTCAATCATCACTTGGCAGCTGTGTCTACAGAAAGCCTGGCCTCTGCCTGTATTTCTCACTACTTTGCTGTGCTCGGGACACCTTACCAACCCAAAGCATCAGTATTTAATATCCTGGGAATGAGACACAACAATAAACTAACTTTCTGGTGTGATTATGAACAGTGCAGACAAATCCCACTGATTCTACCTTTAAAACTGAATATTTTGGGCTATATTTGACAGACTTTCATCAGAATGATAAGTATGAGTATGTTTGTTAATGGTATGTAATGCAGCCAATGTTGTTATTAGCATTTTTGAGGTGTAGTTAATGACATGTAGTTGAATTACTAGTTTATAGGCATGATATGCAACATTTTCCAAATAAAACATTTGACTCATATAAACATAATCCCCTTCAAACATCACTTATGACCCACTAGAAGCCTTTGTTGGTGGCTGTATCTGCAGAGACTCCAACCTCTGCCTGTGTTTTGTTGTTTTGTCATTGTTCTGCAGTGCTCAGGACACTTTACCTAAAAAAAGAAAAAAAAGATAAAGACAATCCGGAAAATGAGACTCAGCAATCGTTCTGGTACGTTTATGAACAGTTCAGATAAATCGTACTGATTCTACCTTAAACTACAATTTGTAGCAGTTGGGTGGTAGTTTAACTACATTTTTAAGTCACAATACCCTTTTCAGTAGTTAACTACTTTTCCAGGTAGTTAATTACAAACTGTATATTCATAATATTCTCATTCTCATATTCTCATTCTCGTTTTTTGCAACACGATATGAAACAATGCCACAGCTTATTGGCCACGGTTCCATATAATGACAATCATTTGCTATTTGATTAAAATGACATGGTTTGTGATCAAGATGTCTGCAATCGAATACTATGAATATCCTTTGAAATTTACCATTTTTTTTACCCCACCTCAACACTTCTTCCTATTCTCTCCATAAAATAACATAGGCTGCCCCAGTCTGATCCCGTGTTAGATGTAATGAGCTCAAGTATTACCTTAAAACTGTCACTAATTTAAATTAAGTACAATCTAAGTTGTACCAAACAGCGTTCACGATGTTAAAAACTGCTTATACACACATTACGAACAATCAGTAGGACTGCAACTAACAGTTTTTTCATCATCAATCAATCTGACAGCTATTTTCGCAATGACTCGATTAATCATTTATAAAATGTCAAAACACTGTGCAAAATGCTCGCCAGAATTTCCAAAAAGTGATGTCTTCAAATTGCTTCTGAATCATAAATGATAAAGAATAGCAGAAAAGCCTCAAATTTATGAGAAAACGTTCGACAATTTTGCTTGAAAAATGAAACAAAATGAAACATTTCAACAGTTATCAAAATGGCATTTTTCTTTCAATCAACTTCAGCTCTAATAATCATCTAACAAATAGTGATATATAAGTTAAATACAAAGAACTACTGGGTAAAGTGAACACCTTATTGCATTCTTACTATACTGACCCAATTGTGACCCAGTGATTTTTGGTTTATATGTCAAAAATTACTGACTTACTTACTATGTATATTGGGAATCTCAGTCTAATTGAGCCTAAAGGTGATGA